>UELU01141749.1:0-35455 GCA_900490025.1 Megastigmus dorsalis
GTTTTATGTATAAATCAATTCACGAGTGTGTGATGGGTTATCTCTAAATATTTAAATCTAACCTACAAATGTAAGGTACATTAAAAATAAACAGATGATGTCGTCTGCACATACATATCCTTAACGGGTTTCTAGGGAGCTTGCGATTATATTCCGCCTAAAAATTAGCTGAACCGATCCGCCTAGAAGCTGGTGTACCAACCAGCTCGACTCGTCAATTTTCTAGCAGGGATAGCGTCTAATTGATAATGGCGCATATATATGTTGATTAACTTTTAATCAACTATCGGTATGTGAACAAAGTAATGATTCATCAAAAGAGACCTTTCGGTGAAAATTTCATGTAATTGCGTGAATGTAAACGCAGCAGCAAGGCGATATAACTGGAGAACGTAAATAGGGCTTTGAAAAAAAGACAAACGTAGAGAGAAAGGATTTTAATTTGACATTTTCGTTACAAAGTAGAAAAATGTCCAAACTTTTGTTAAAGCTTCCACATCAAATTAAAATGTACTTTACAATACTTTGTATTGTAGTTTTTCAATTAATTTTTATTCAATTTTTATGCTTTTGTAAAATTAATTTTCATTTACTTGTTATTTCAAAATTTTACAAAAGAACCGTTGGAGCCGCACCGTACAAATGAATTTCGAAAGCTATACACTATTCCAAGTTTTATCTGAATAGCAGTAGACCGCAGGAATTCCATTCTTCTCGTAAACACGCAAAACTAATAAAGAATCAATATTAATATCAATACCAGCTATCTAAAATGGACTTATCGCGAATATATTTTAAATGAAGCTGTTGCGTAACTCGCGCCTCGTTGATTTCCAACTGCGTGTCCTGTAACTGCCTTTGGTATATCACTGTCTCTCCATTATCTCAGCTGATGCGTACATAGCCGTAGTAAAGAGGGACCCGCCGTTGTTACGGGGAAACGTATACGTATATATAACAGAACTGATGGTTGGGCTGTCGCGCAAAAGTCCGCTAGACAAGAAGAACCGTTGTGTGTGTATACGCGCGAGTTGCGGCGTCGGCTCGCGGTCCTGGTGCAACGCGTTTACGGCAACACGGGCGATTTTTTTTTCGTGCGCGCACCGTTCGCTCGTTCCGGAACTCGAACATCATCTTACTGCCGCTACGGCGATACACACTGCAACGCTACTTACACTACTGCAAGGCTCGCGCGCGCGAACTGCGCTTCTCTTAGCTGTTTCTGTCTGTCTCGGGCCTGACTATTTTTCCTCTATCTGGCGAAAGACGAATTGTCTGGTCTATTATCTGAAATTGCGAAAGGGGAACGATGATGAATTGCTCACTATTCTTATAATATATATATTTCAGGGAGTAATTTAGATCTGTATTTTTGAGGATAGAGTGAGATTTCAACAACAATTCTTTTAATGTTATTCAAATATATATATATATATATATATGTGTGTATAAGTATAGGAATAAATTGGATTTGACTTGATGATGTTGATTTTAATGCTTGTAATTGAGAAAAATCAATATTTTTGTTGCTGCATCATTATAAGTGCCATCAATGTCCTGTTGTACGTAATTCTTTACTTAATAATTAATTTAATTAACTTTAATCAATTAATTTTTCAATAATGATTCAATCAAGTTGAAATTCTTTTCTTGTTATACCTTTGCTAACAGGTTTGTCATCAACTATTTACCCAATCGCTTCCTTTAAAAAGAAGCTTTGCGAAGGTGAAACAAGCTTTGAGCCAACAATATTATAGAAGTATATGTGGATATTTTTAAATAATGTTCATGGATAATATTGTGACGAGTGATCAGTGTTAATACTATTAAACGACTATTTAATTAAGATGTAGCAGAAATGTAAAACATATACAATTATCCAAGATATGAATCAATCAGACAATGAACTGGTTGAGTTCGGACTGGAAGAGCATTCGAAAGCCTATGCCGGTACCTGCAATACCTACTATAATACCAATACAAATAACTTCTCTCGACTGACAACCAGAGAAAACTGAATACTTGCGATTAACAAATTTGGAATAAATGATTAAATTTGTGGAAATTAAGTACCAATGAATTGGCAGCGGTTTCTTTCTGTAAAAAAATCAATAATTGTTTAATTTTCAATGACTTTAACCTTTTGACTAGATGTATTATTTTTTAAGTCATTATTCATTAAATCATTTTTAAACAATTATTATATTACATCTATGCTTTTTTGTGCGGGCGAAGCCGCGACGAGGAATGCTAGTAAATAATAAGTCGATATTACATTCCGCAATAAATATAAAGTCTATTGGCCAAATTTACTTCTAAATTGGCTATTAATGTATTGTTCTTTAATCGTCACAAGTTCTTCTATAACTTGCGGATAAGTCTTGCTGTCCGTTTTTACGGCCGTACTCCCAGAGGTTTGCCCGGATTTCAGCCCGTAAATTCGCCCTTTTTTTGGATATTTTTCACAGAGTACATTTGTCTTCCACAGCTTCAAGGTCCCATCTTAAATTAAATGTTTCTATAAATAATAAACTTTATTCTGATTTCTTACCTCTGAATGAGCTTGGAGCTTATTGAGATCGAATATTCTAAGAATTCTATCATTGGCACCAGTTAAGAAATGTCTTGAGTCTCTACTAAAATCAAGAGATTTAACTGGACTACGGTGCATAATACGATATAAGTTTCGGCCTGTAACAGTATCCCAAACATTGGCATAGCAGTCATTATATACTCCGCAGTTGCTGCTATAGTGGCTTCAGCGTTTAACGCAACCCCCCAGACTGTGCCACGACGTTTACAATTGAATTTATAATTGAATATATCAATTCAGTCTCCTGTATCTCCGTGATGCAGCATAGATTTTCCACCTATAAAATATAATTAGAATCATCACATTTTGACTTTAGTAGAATTTATTGATCGTCATGGAACGTAGGAAATGTATAATCATGACTACTATTATAAGGTGTACTGTGTAAAACATATACAGTTCCTTAATACCTTATATTTAGAATAAAAGGAGAAGAATATCTCAGTAAAATGAAGGATCATACGAAAATTAAACAAGATTAATTTTAAAGTTAAATTAAATGTAACAATTGTATATAAATTAGAAGTGAAATATGCGTTTCGCTCCGGGCTACTTGTTGGGCTCATCAGTAAGATGACAAGTAACCTATCTTAGACGCAAATGATATGTTGGTTTTGTGCTCTCTATATAGTATAAAATAATAAACTTATTAGTGGAGACGAAAAATCGGTTTCCATCTAGTAGGGGTAATCCGAAGTAAAAATCTATTCTAAAAGGAAGGTAGCAAATGCGGGACTCGACTCTTGCAGAATTCAAAATTTTGTAGAAACCAAGTCTCACCGATGCTCAGGCATTTTAGTGATCGAAACTCGAATTTATAATATGCAAAAGACTCTATCATTCCTAAGTTTTTCAAAATAAGTAGAATTTATTGATCGTCATGGAACGTAGGAAATTTATAATTATAAAAAATCGAGCTTAAATTGTTTAAGAAATTTTCTAAATAAAGTATGTGTATCATAAAAATTAATGTTAATGGTCTCGTACGCAATTTCTACCTCTGAAGTATTAAATTGAATCGTAGTCTTGACCTTTTGTGTACCATTTTATTGTTTTTTTTATGCCCATTATACGTTTTAATAAGAATTGATAAATAAAATAAACTAATGAATAAAGAGAAAAGTAAAGTATTTAATCTTTGCGTAAAAGTGTTTATGATTAAATGTAATATTTTGAGAAATCATGCGGGAATTAATGGGGTTCCTAATACAAAGAAAACCAGTAATTAGCGGATGTTCATGACAATTTATTAACGTTTTAGGTAGTACGTATATTATGTCGCAAAGACATGAATAATAAATTTTTTTTATAATACAAATCATCAGTTTAACTATGTCTTTTTTTGACTTTGCAATAAATTAAAAAATCGAATACTTTCGGTATGAGCTCTTTTCGATCGAACTCGAAACGCACTGCTCGAATCTCTTCCTAACATAGTTTATTCATTATAATGTTACATTCAATCAGCTTTTGGATCTCAAAGAGCTCGATCGTTAAAGGAATAACGTTATTACATATACCAATGGGTCGATTCGCAAAAATACCAAGGATTTCAACAATTAATCGACGAATCGTTAAGCGATTATTTATCTTTTTATTTAAAAAATTTTCCTACCTAAATAATTGACACATTAAGTCCCAATGTTTGGTTAAAACAAGAAAGTCGATCATTATAATGTATACACGAATACAATAAATCAATAATTGACAATTTGAAGCGGTAAATAGATCTGAATAAAATCATGGAATACTTTTTTTTATGCTTTGAATAACATACTAAATTATCAGAAATTTTTCGACGTTTTCGAAATTACTGCCAAACGTCCTTAATTAACTTCTGCATCCGCTCTCCTCTCTATCGCATCTGCAGATATATATCAAATTAAGGAGGCGCTCTTACGAAATGCTGCTGCTGCTCGCATTCGTTTGATCGCGCCCAAACTTTATTACGGCATACTCTTTTGGCAGGGCTGCGAGCGAGAGAGAGAGAGAGAGAACATTCGCGGTATTATAGGTCACAGTCGAGATCGTGCTGAACTCTTTTTCACACAGAGCGATCGCAATGAGTGTGCGCGACAGTGTTTGCACGCGGTTTACACCTACATCTTCTCTTTGTGCCGGGCGGGGAAAAAAACATCCCGCCCGCTTGCAGGAAAGTTCCGAGTGCTCGGGGCCGTAAACACGCTTATTGAGCGCATATATAGCTGGTACAGAAATAGCCCATATAGTCGGGGCTCCTATACATCGCGAACAACATATGTATGAAAATGGCATCGATGAGATAATGAGATTGGGAATGAAGAAACGAGCGCGAGGGAGAAAATAAAGCTCGTTGTACGCGCCTCGCGCTTGGACTCTGGCTTGCGGCTGGTTGGCTCTCGAATATACGCATAGCTCGCCTCTTCTCTCTCTCTCTCTCACTCCCTCTCTCGGCCGTGTGCAAGCGCTTATGTGCACGAGAGAGTTGGACGAGTGATTGGCCAAGAGTTGAGAGCGCGGTGGCGGCGGCGCTCGCATGCAGGAATTCACGACGGGTATTATTTTTAGAGGGTTGCGCGCCTCTCTCTCTCTCTCTCTCTCTCTCTCTCTCTCTCTCTGCGAGGACCGATCGCGTTCGCTGTCGGCGTGCCCGCAACTTGACTCATCGCATCGACCCACGGCTGTCTGATGTTTCGCGCACACACACGCGCACACACGCTGTGTCTGAATGTGTGCGCCGTTACTGGCACACGCTCCTCTCTCGCGAATCGCTTGCAGACAGAGCGAGGTGTTTGTCGCCCCGAGAACTCTTTCTCCCTCCATCTTTTTATTGTTTCAAAATGCTCGATAAATTTTAACGGAATTGCGCCGCTCGAGATGATGCAGAGTTCGCTCTCTGCGCTTTGGTAAAGAGCGCTTTCTTTTGAGAAGTGTGTTTGATGCGGCGAGGTGTGCAGTGCGTGTGCGCGCGCGCGTGTGTGTGTGTTGTCGAGGAATGTAAACATCGCGGAGCGCGCGCTCGACAAACAAACTGGTTTCTTAAATTCGTATACGCGGCTGATTCTTTGAACGTGCAGCGGTTTTTTTCTTGAATTCGATTAAGGTGCACGCGACTGCACGCTTTCCGTAATTGGCCATTCTAGAATGCGGAAAAATTAAAGGTCGCGCGGCGAGTATAGCAAGTTTTTATAATTCAGTGATTTAGTGGATTGAATGGCTGGTATCGTTAAAGTAAAAATATTCAAGATATATTGCTGTGATTCTCGGATAAGTCGGTAAGTATTATTAACTATCCATGACTGTGAAATGCATTGGTTATATCCTGGAAAAGATTGAGTTTTCATTAACACCTTTTATGCATGTCGATAAATATATCTACTGGTTATTAGATTTTCTTATAGATTTTTGTTTTTTTTTGCACACTGTTATCGTTCGTTTTTCTTTCTCGTTTTTCTCTGTTAATTATAATTAGATATTAATGAATGGGTATAGTTATCTGTAATTTTAGTTTATACTATTGTTAAAATTCTTTGTATGGATAAACAAATTGCAAAAAGTGTAATTTCTTTATAAACAATTAATGGCAGACAGATAAATTTGTCTGAAATTCGATATGCTCGGAGGTTTGTGGAGGCGCTGATTGCGAATCTGGCAGAAGAATTTTAAAATACAAAATGCCACATTAGATCAGCCATTTGGAATCTTCAATATCTGACGTCAGATCGATACTCAACGATTCGAACAAAAAATATATTTTTTAAAGCGCTAATCTTCGCAACAATGTCAAAATCTATTATAGCAATGGCTATTGGTCGTTAGAATGCAAGGTTATTTTGTTAGTATTAAACCTGTCCTCGGGAATTTTTATGTGAAAGATTGAACAGGTCACAAATTTCTTAATTACCCTATTACGAAATAAAGAACTATTATATAACTAACAATAATAACCAAGTAATGGTTTTGTTTGGAATAGAGAAAGGGCATGTGAATGTTATTTTGAAAATATGTTGATACTCAGGACCGAATTTCTAAAAACTTTTCAAAATATTTCAACAATTAATGCGTGAACAATTCTTTAAACAATAGTGCATTAAGTCACTGCACCAATACGTAAAAGTGCGTTAAAGGTGAATCTATAATGAAAACTGTTGTGTTTGTAAAATTACATTTTTCGACAACATAGATTAGCTCAATTAACTATTAGCTCAATTCAATAAAGCGTGTATTCTTGATCTATGTTTTCGTCGTCAGTAGTAACAGTTCGGTATATACGGCTCTACTCAGCCGCGCTTCTGATAAATTTCGCGCGCATGAAAAAATCGTTGTAAAAAGAAAACAAGAGTACAATTCATCGATCGTATAGCTTCAGCTTGTCCTTAATACCAAAAAACGTCTCAATCAAGTTTATAATCAAGCTCACGTCCCCATCTTACGATACATCAGTTCCTTATACAAATTCATTCATCGAATTCACTAATAACCAATCTTTAAACGTTAATGACCTTTGAGAAGGGAAGTCCCGAGACAAAATATTACGCACTCGCTACATAAACCAATAGCGACACATCAGACTCGAGAGAACTCGCTCCCCTGCGTTCCGTGAAGCACATACACACGGCCACATGATCTCGTATAGCTGTATACAACGACGGTATTATATAGTGTCCGTGTCAGGCGATTGCGACAGGTATTATTCCACTTGTCGGTTGCGCTAGCGCAATTTTACCGTAGCCGACGACGACGTAGTTGTCCACGGCTCTTGGACGCACTGCAGCCGCACTTTCCGGGTTGCTCCGGGTGTACGCGGACCAATTCAGTCTATTTACGAGGCCGAGAAGCTCCTACTGTGACGCTCTCTCTCTCTCTCTCTCTCTCTCTCTCTCTCTCTCTGTGTCTATGTGTGTGTGTGTGTATGTGTGCGTGGAATGGTCGAGAGAGAACGATCGCGACACGACGCGACGCTGCTCTTTTGTGCGCTGCAGGGAACGCGAGCGCGCGTGCGCAGAAGTCTTGTTCTTTTTGCGAGCACGCGTTTTCAACATTTGAGTTAATTTTGTATTCTGTTTAAAAAAAAAAATGAAACATTCGCGTTAGAAATGTTAATGCTCCGGTATAACATAAAACAGAACAGGAAAGATTTCTTGCTCTGTTTTACATTGTCGTTTGCTCAGTCGAGATAGTAAATTATGTATATATATATATGAGAAAAGCAGCTTTTCCTTTGTTTTCGCCGCAGATCGAATTGTCAAATTTAACTCTGACTAACGTGCATAGGAATTTTATATACTTGCTACATTATTGTTAAACATTAGCGAAAAATTTTATCAAAAGCCAAAAGTTGTGTTTGTATACTCCCAAATTTATAATGCAGCACTATTACTATGTAACTATTTCTTCTTTTTTTTTTTCTTCGAAATAAATACCTTATTTTCAGCGAGGCATACATGAAACCAGACGTAATTAATGGGCGTTGACTAGACAGCGCGTCCTCGAGGCGCGCGATTGAATTAGAGAGGACGATTATAATGGATTAATTGGGCGGTTCTCCTGGAGGTCACTTTAGGAAGCGATGTTCAAAGCCATTTTTCATCCTCGCAAAAACGGTCTATTCGATTTTTTCTAAATTGCTATATACAGTCTACGGTCAACGGATACATGTTCATTTATCCATTGAGCGTATATATAGAGCGATTCCATACAGCGTATAGGAACATTAAAAAATTATACTTGGAACTATACATTACATTCCTCTATCGTCTTTATATTTAATATAGTACATATACGATAATCTACAGTTTGAAAATTAATATTCTTTTTTATCTTCTTTATGGTTTACAATTTAAGTTACAATTTTAGTTTACAAACATGAAATAAAAATAACACTAGTATTTAGAGCATATTAAATTGTAATTGTTAGATAGACAGATATATCCTACGCAAGCTATCGGAGAATTTTTTTTTTTTTTTGACAATTTATTTCTTTCGTTCCTATATTTAATTAAATTATCGAATTCAGTAAGGTATAACTATAGGAATTTCTGAGACTCTCTATATATAAACTTGCATATATACTCAATCTAACATGCACCGCGATGTATTCGGTAAATGGTAATTAAATCAAAAGGAAGCCGAATAAGGTTGGTTTTAGCGAGAATCGCGCTTTGCAAGCTCTTTTTTTTTTTTGACGTTGTTACGAATACATAGAACAACTTGAGCGTAACACTATTACGTACCGCCGCTTTACGTAAGACTTTCGTAGGAGAGACTGTCTATGACAAATTAGGATATGGATCATTAGACATAGTGATAGCAGCGTGGTAACTGCATAGAAAGGCCTGAAATTTCATTCCCATCTTTTCATTGTAAATCAGACGCCGTCGTTTTCTCCCACATTAAATATTGATAGACGAGAGGGGGAACAAATACAATAAAAACATCCAAAACAACTTATTTTCTTTCTTGTCTTAATTTTATTGTGAAAAAATGACGTAGGCTTTTCTACGGAGGGAAAAATTGAAATCCTGCAGCGTTAAGTTGATGATTGAAACGAATTACGGTAATTTGTTCTTGGATGGATTTAAGTTTCTTTAGATACAGCTATCATTTCTCTGGAGTTACTCGAAATTCATCTATCTTCTTTAGTGGAAGCTACATTGTTTATCACAATGTTAATAACATCCATTTGATTTGGTTTTTCATTGAATCAGGTGCAGATGAAATCGAAATAAATATATGTGGTAAAATAATTTTCAATATTTTCTGCAATACCGTCGAATGCATAGTTGAACTCGTTTATCAAAAGGCTGTATTAAATTTTAAGTGAACAATACATATAGCCATACATTTTAGGCAATGCTTACAACAAGGAACACTTCATATTTATTGCAATACTAATTGTCTCTGAAAAATATCGTATTATTAATTTTTGTTTTATTAAAAAGAAAAGATAAAGAGAAATTGTAATTTATTTTAGTATTTATTCGACGTACAGATAAACTAATACTATTAATTTTTTTTCGTTCTTTCATAAATTAAATAAGGAAAATATAATAAAATAATAAAAGTTTCTTAAATTTTCCATAAAGAATTTATACGATATATATATATATATCACTTGTATTGAAATATACAAATTTATCTTTTGTCCGAATTTAAAGCCGTACTCAAATAATTGTTTCTTTTCTTCTTTTCGAATTTCCTATTATTATCAACTCTTCACTTGTTTCTGAAACTAAAGCGCTTAGTCACGCACTTGTTATATTCAGCTACCGTAGAAATACACACACAGAGTGTAGCAATACTTTGAACACTGTCTGCAGGTGTATAGAACTTTTAGGCCACACCAGCGCTTTATTTGTGCAATAGTTGCTTCGCTGTGCAGTCGTTAAAAGCGAAAAAGTCGCATCTAAAACGATATCTCGACGCTTCATCCTCTAAAAAGACTTTTGACGCTAAACGTCGGATGGTATATATACTACCGCGCTTCGACTATTACAGCGTTCGCAAAACTAACAAAGCCCAGGTACTGCGCACACTGCACGTGTCCGGTTTAAGAGAGAAGCACGCGCATTCGATATATATAGGCGCAGACCCCGAGCGCGCTCTCGCATGCATGGCGCGCCATATAAATTGCAAAACTCAATTTTCGTCTATATACGCTGCATGGGATATATGCTGACCCAGATTTTCGAAGGTTCCTATACACGCGGCCGATTTCGCATCGACGGCCATTTCTCCGTTATACACTCGCGTCGTAAACGTCGTGAAATAATAATCCGCGTTGTATATATAGACTCGCGCAGTGTTTCACCGCGGCGGCGCACACACGCGTGCACACGTGTACGCGCAAACGTAATAATTTCAATGTCACTGCCGTCGCCGTGTGCATTGCGTGCGCATTAGCAATAATAAATTCTCCGTGGCCGATAAGAGTCCCCCTGTGTGCGCGTGTGTTGGAGCGAGCAGAACTATTGTACGTCGGCCGCGAGCGAGCAGAGAATTCAATAACCGATCGACCTTGACGCGCTTAGCTTATAGCTTAGTTTGTAACCGCGCGGAGTTGCACCGAGCGAGAGATCGATTGTTGTTTCCCCTTTTTCCTTTTACTGCCTCGGCTGTTCTTATCTAACTAGCTGGTATATATAGGCGCGGATAACGATAGGTTACGTCGGGTTCTTTTTCCATTTAATGGACGAAGCCAGCGTGACGGACTGCGGGAACGATAGGATGACAAGTTGAAAATTTTGGAAAATCCGCGCTAAGGCTACAGTTCTTTTTATATCTGTCCCCCCGAGTGAAATTAAAAGCGGTAGAGAGAAATTGAGACTTCTTGTTCCCGCTGTGAACAAAGTGAAGGAATTGTTTCGCGTTTAAATAGGTAGTAATGACTGCCGATTAAGTATTAAATGCAATAAGATTAATGATCATTATAGCATTCGATGTTTCATGAGCGACAAAGTTAAGATTTGAAAATATCGTTCAAATATCATTTTTTTTACTTAATAATTACTGCGAAAGGTCGTTTTTTCCTTCAGCTAATATGAGTTCCGATAACTTGATTTTTTGTTTTATGTCCTTTCGCTATGTTCGATTTTCAAAAATTGTATTATAAAGTTTGTTTTTATTGGCATCTGTTCTACTTTAATAAAATTCAATTTCTGCGCGCGACGTAAAAATCAAAATTTCATACTCGTACTGGGTACATTTGATAATAAAAAAATCTTTGTAATACAATTTTGAACTAAAAATGACGGCAAAAGACATGAAAAAAATAGTTACTATCTTTGTAGGAATGATCCATATAAAAGTTTTAAATTAGACGATAACATGTCAACCTTTGCGAGCCCTTCACTGTTACAAGATTTGAAACTTTTGATAAAGAAGATGTATATTTAAAGTTAAAATTAACACCGTGTAATGAAAGTTAAATAAAACGAGGAATATTCAATTTGCAATGTTTACTTTTTCTCTATATCCCGATTTAATTTCAACCACAAACAATTTAAATTTTAGTAAAACGTTTATCCTGCTCAATCTTTTTATTTTAAATTATCAATATAATTATTAATAAATCTTCTATTATGCTAATATATTCAGTTTTTATATGAATTATTAAGTTTCTGATAAAAAAATTAAAATATAATAGGATCCGCAAACTTTAGAAGACATTCACCTTATTTAAAATGTAATATTCAACTCAGGCAATCGATTCACGAATAATATTATATCTATTAAATAGTTGATAACTCTGAAAATAATAATTTTTTTTATTTTATATCGATAGTGTTATTACACTTTATAGCTAGAAAACTACCAGAAAAAGTCTAGAATATTTATGTTATTAGGATCCACGAGGCATACAAAATTTATTAGCGCTTCTTTTCGTTCTGGCAATCTGAAAGTCCACCGCTCAACAGCTACACAACGATGTAACAACGCCGCGCCAGAATAACCCAAAAAGTAAATATTCAATTAACGCGTCGAAAAATCTTGGCTAGAACAGTAACAGCCATTACGGCGGGCGGACGCCGCGACACTAAATTCGTCTCTCGGCATATCCTATGCGCGCATATATTTTGATTCGAAAGACAGAGGTACATTTACTCGTATGAACATGAATGCGATCTCATATAGATCAAATATGTCTTCTCGTTAAAATTGATACATTTGTTAAATAAAGGCTTTGAGTGAAAATTTTATCTGGCAACCTTTTATAAAAGAATTCCTTAATACAGGGATAAACATCTTTTTATATATCTGTGAAATATAATCTTCTGGTTGGATATAAAAATTTATATCGCACTGAACAGAAACACAAAATTAACTCCTAAGTTCAATAAAGATCGAGAGTGAGAGAGAGTGTGTGTGAGAGAGAGAGAAGAGGCCAGTACACAGACACTCTCAATCATGTATAGTGTCCAATTTAAGTCGGAACGCTTGGTATATATATCGGTAGGCAAGATCGATGCGACGTTTATGTTTGCGCTGAGCAGCGGCGGCACGGCCAGAACCGAGAGAGAGAGAGAGAGGGAGAGAGAGGGAGAGAGAGAGACTATATGCACAAGCGACAGAAGTCCTTGGCAGCTATTGCGGCTCGGCTCGCCACTGCTGCTGCTGCTTCTGGCTCTTCCGGCGTTTATCGCGCGAGGGATTTCCTTGTTTTCAACTTTCGCAAGGTGTGGATGAAGCGGCGACGGCGGCAGTGGCGCACGTGCTGACATCGAGGAAGTCGGGGATCGCGCTTCCTTCGTTTGGCGAAATTGTTTTCTTCGCTCCAAACGATAAACAGCTCTCTGCGGTCTGCTATACTGCATATATACATATCCATACGTTTTCGTGTATACTCCGCGGCACCAGTCCAGTCAACAATGACGATGTACGCGCCTCCCCACCTCTTCTCACAGTCGACATTATTCGAGTATTCGAATCAATTGTTTTTTTTTTTTTTTTTTATAATGCAACGAGATTCGCTGTATACGATGATAACAATTTTGTTTTATAAACAAAATTTGGCTTTTACTTGTTTGGATTTTATTTCTTTTTTTAAATATATAACATTGATTTGAAACTTTTGAAAGCTTTGAAAATTTGGTTTTAATCGCGACAAAAAGTTCGACTTGGAAACATCTTTTTCAACGGAAGTTAATCTGTGTGCAATTGCGGAAGGAGTCATCGTATAGTATACACAAACAGATTCAGTAGAAATGGTCAGGTATGGTAAGACTTTGTTTTAGTATTTAGACTACTTATAAAAGTATCTTCTATTTGTAACCTAACACTGTTACTACTACTCTTTTTCTCTTTGTAATTAATTATAATGAAAATTTTGAATATTGACACACAGCGTATTTTTAATTCCTGATCACTAAAAAGTATAATTACTCTTTACTATTTATAAATTATTTTATCCAAGCTTTTTATTAAACATCGCAATTATGTTTAAATTAATTTTTTAAGACGCAATTTTTTAAATTAAAACAGTTCGATACCAATGCGATAAAATGAGTTTATCTATTTCTCGCTCATGTATGGAATTGTATTTTATGACACAACGCGTGAGAAACCCAATTTAATGCGTACGCTTCTTTTTCTCCCGTGCGATAAATCGAGCTTTTCGCACGGAGTGTCATAAAATATATTTCACTTCTTGAAACTACACTGTACTGTCAACACAGTGAAAACGGAAAATTCAAGAGTGTTTGCTTGAAAGATATTAGGTATATAGGTAATTAATATTTATTTTAATTAATATATAATTAATATAATTTTAGGCGGAATATATACTTATCGGTTCTAAGTAATTTGCATTTGCCCAAGTATTTTACCTATATGTTTGTATCAATTATATTACATTGGTCTGTTTAGATTATGTTCGTTTTGAGTATGTGTATATATTTGTCCATAATCAAAGTGTGCAGAGTCACAAGTAATAATATAAAGAATAACAATTCTTTTCTGTCAGTGTGAGAAATTACTCTTAAGAATCCGAGGATATAAGTAATACAAAAATAAGATACCAATATATAACATATTCATGAGCGGTAGGTATACGTGACTGTCGTTCAAAAACATGTCATCAATTAATGCGCACAGCCGCTATATATGTATATATAGGTTAACTTCTTTCAGTCGCGCATCGTTGCAAATCTCCCGAGAGGGCCCATAAACCAATCCAGCCATACATCAATATCGCACCATTTAATTTCGAGCTTATCAAAAAAACCATTAAAATCATAACTCTCTTTTAATCTCCCATCGGGCTGTACCACCTCCATAAATCGAGCGTCGTAAGCAAGGTCGCGTAATGCGCTCCACGTGCGAGCATTCGAGAGAGTGAGAGAGAGACTCGATATACCCGTAATACGTTATACACTCCTGCCTACGCGTGTTTTGTTCGGCCCCAGGCGGAAGAGAATGCACTCGCTCGTAAAAAAAAGAACCGAAGATGCACGCTCTGGATTATGCAAGAGAGCGAGCGAGCGTAATATGATTCGTGAACTGAGAATAGCGATTCGAGTGCTCCAAGACGTTACGGTGCTTTGCGACTGAACTGACAGCAGCTGTTGGCGAACTCGCGGGGGCTTTTTATGCTTTGCAGAACACAGTGCTTTAAAAGATGTTGAGAGCAAAAAATGTTTTTAGCAAATATCAATTCTGTTTTATCCATAGCGAAATGGTATTAAAAAGGGTATTTATATATACATTCGATTATAAAGACTGCAAATACTATAATCCTAATATTCATAATAAGCTCTTTCTGTGTGCGACTTTCATTGGACGTAAATTAAATCCAATGTATAAATCATGATTTTTCATTTCCAATATAAAGATATATTTATGCAGTATAACGATGTTATCAAATCAATACCTTATGCCTACGCTGACTGTAATTAAAATTATCACGGTGCTTGAAATGTTTCGAATAGTCATAAAATTTATGAGGAAAAAAGTTGATTGATTTTTTTTTAAAGCCATAACCGCACTTGATTGATTATTTGCTATTGCAGCTCGCGTAAGTTGACAATATAAAATGTAAAGAAAGGAATGCGTTACGGTACATGAAACGTACAAGTTATCGATTTCATTATATTTTTAATGCTGTTGTGTGCCTGTGTCGGTGATTGAAAAATATTTTTAATGCTTAAACTGTTTACTCGGGGAAAAACAGAATCAAGTTGAATTCAGTTTAAAATGCGATGCATTGATATACATTATTTAAAGCCTTTATTGTGTGCATGAAATTGCATAGTAAACAAAGGCTTGTCGCATAATATTGTTATCGTCGCACAACATATTTACAATATTTCTATAGTTTAGAAATGAAGCTCAACGTTCTTTCTCAGGAGTTTCGTAGCCATGTATCCATTTTCGTATAAGAGCATAATACCCAGTCCACTTGGCTTAACCCACGCGGGTAAGTTGTCAAGACAGGTGAAATTTTTTTGTCTTCACCCCAGGAATAACAAAACGTTGTCCCGCTCAATTGCTGTACTCGCGATCTTCTTTCTAACGCATGCACCGTCGGGAATTACGCGCGCGCGATACGACCGTGTGCGCAGAGTTCTTGCACTGGCTATACACCGGCGCGAGCGAACACGCTTTATCTTTTAATGCGCTTTTAACGAGTGATCCGCGAAATCCCTCCCTTTCCCCTCGCCTTCTGTCCACTATATATACGCATGTCTGATCGCTTAATCTTGTTTATGAATTTTAATGTCCCGAATGTAGGTGTATTATATATATATAGTCCGAGGCGGATGACGAAAAGTGGATTATCGCATATAGCTGTGTTATACGAGCGATTAAGAGATTTTTGGTGTCGGAAGCCAGGGGCGGCAAAGCGAGCAATATGAGGTAGCGCGTGCAACGCTGCTTCGCGCGGCAGGTCTTTCTTTTTCTCCTCGTGCTCTCTTTGTGCTCCGACCGTTTTCGTAATGTTTCGGAGCTTTTTGTCGTGCGAGCGCGCGCGTTAAGTAATTTATCACGATTTTAATAGTGCTGAATAATGGCAACGCCGCCGCTGCAGGCTAAATCGCGCGCGCGTACAGCTCCAACGTCTGTGTAGCGCGCAGCTCGTCGCAGCTGCGCTGTTTGTATATATTGTTGTTTTAAAGTAAATTCTTTGTTTCTCTTTTAACAACTTTGTGATATAATTAACTCAAGGCTAGCCAAGTGTCATATATATATATATATATACTGGTACTCAACGCTTTTGAGTTTTTTTATTATTCGCTTATTTATCTAAGAATTATGAAAGTTTGTAGATTGAAAAACAAAATAATTTCTACGATGTTACTCTGTAACACTTGAGAATGACGAATAACTTAGCCGTGCATTAAAGTGAGAAAAAGAAAAACTATTATAACCCACGTATAATAGCAAAGTAACAGTTTCAGGAAAGTTTCAACTGAAATGGGATGATATAATAATAAAGCAAGGTTTTATTTGACAAGAAAAATTGATTTGGTTTTCGAGTAATACCTAGCCAAAATTTTCGTGGCAACTATTTTGATCTATGATTTGGCAAAGAATACTAAGAAAGCTTCCAGGCAAAAGTAACATTTTATACTTTGACGGCTGTGCAATTGCACTTCATATATATACATACAAGCACATTTTTGGATTGACCCAAGTTTTTCTAAACCCAATTGCAAAGGGTAATAAACGTTAATTGCATATGGGCGCAAATTATATACCAGCGTACAAAGAACTTATCGTCGCCAATAATTTGAAACCGGAAAGGTTTATGTATTGCATGTGAACAACAGAATGCCTTTTTCATGAATAATGAATCATTGAATTATTGTACATAAAATTTAAGAACCATAAATTAAAAATCATCCTTGACAATTAAAAAATCAACATAAAACAATAACTAATCATCCAAGTATATGCGTTGAAATCTGAGACGTATATATATAATTGCATTGGTGCGAGGAGAACTTAATTTAATTTATGTTCGTTAAGCGAGTAGCATTTGAATAACAATACAGGCCGCGTATACCTCCACATCTTATGCAATAGATATAGAACAAAAAGGATAGCCGTAAGAATAGAAAAAAAAAATACACCGCGCGAAAAATAAATAAACTATAATACAAGAAAATGCTATTGAAAGACGAATGAGCTGGCGATTAATCGCATTCGCGCGAGTTCACGTCGCGGCTCTCGCACACATGCGCAGTAGCGGTCTACGCGTCTGTGACATTCGTCTTTGTCGAAACTTCGAGAAGGAGAGAGAGAGAGAGAGAGAGAGAGGGACTCGATGTTTGTGGAAGTGAATAATAAGTAACTCAATAGCACTGACACCTTAGGATACCGTACGTAATGTAATTTCTCATATTTGCACGATTTTGCGCGTCTCATTTTCTGTACAGCTGTAATGCTTCGTTTGGTCAACGACGCACGTGTTTTTATCTGCACTTAAAACTCAGAAGAGAAGCGAATTTCGACGAGTATTGGGTAAAAATCCCCTTTAAAATTTTTTAATCCAACTATCGATAGTATATGGAATTGTCCGTTTCGAGAAAGCCATCGCATCGTTGCACTTCTTTCGCTTTGTATACAGCGCAGCTTATAATTTAATCGCGCCGTAACGAGTGCACGAGTCAACAGCGCAGGCTTTCCTCAACACACGTTTTAACGGAAAAAAGGGGGAAAAAAAACTGACGCTTACAAGCTTGATCGATTATTATCGCTTGGCGTTCTATTCGCTCGAAATTTTCCGTGTATATACACACAGCACGAATAGCTCGCGCGATGAAGATGGACTTCGAACGGTTCGTATAAACTTATTATTATACGATTTGTGTGAAACAATGAGAAAAAAAATGAACAAAATTAACATATATGCACTTATATATCGTTTTAGCTCGAAACTATCAAAGGCAGCAGCAATTTTCAAAGTAGCGCTAGCGCGGTTTCCGCGTGAGAATGTAAAAAAAAAATCTGCTTTCGTAATGAGCCAGTGACAATGAGCGAATGGCACCTTTTTTTTACCACCAGCAGCTGCAGCTATATTACGGCTTTTCACGGAAGCACTTGTTTATATACATAGTCCAACTTTGATTTGCGGCCACCGTTACTTTTTTGCCGCGCGCGCGCGGATATCGCGCGATCGTATATATATATATATATATATATACATATCCGCGTGAACGTAGCTCTGTTATTTCTCCATTATCATTCGTATATTCTTATGTGCAGACGCAGATATTTATGCAGATTCTGCATATAAATGTGATAACCGCGATAAATCAGGCAGAAAGAGCGGGTCATAGCTGCTCTTGAGTGTATCACATACGCGATACATATACATATATATATTAATTAGCAAAGAGACATCGTCAGACGTCGCTGTCGAGGTCGCTGTAAATAAGCGACGCGCTATAGGAATGCAACATGAGCGTCGAATAGTTTGAGCGAATTTCCCCGCTTGGCCACTGTATAGTGCGTGTATACAGGAGCATAATATGCGCAGCCGAGTATAAGCATCGAACGGGTTTGTCAGTAGCCGACCTTTGCATAAATAGCGCCGCGCTGATTTCAATTGAGAAATGAGAATCCGTTGCGGCGTGCGCGCAGCGACTTTTATTCATAAGTTCGACATTGGCGCACGCGGAAGAGAGAGAGAGAGAAAGAGAGAGAGGAGGACGAGTATATGGCGAAATGGGTAAAGATCAAACAAAACGAGTGCGGCAGCGGCGACGAGTCAATGATGGCGTCAATGAGAAACAATGACGAGTTTACGAGCTATTATATAGCAGCAGTGCTGTACTGTCGCACGCATGCATTTCGATTGGTTAGCCGCGTCGATGGTTAATGAACGCGCCGACGTCGACGATGATGATTTTGCCGAGAGTCGCGGCCCCGCGTTGATGATATATTTTTGAAAACTGTTTAATTCGTTGCCAAATTATACATTTTGGCCGCGGCTTCACGTACGTTGTATATTAAATCCATGCGAATTATTTAAACTGCGCTTCTTTGTCTTCTTGTCGTATGCATCTGCTTTCTTATATATATTTATGTATATATACGTGCGACGGTAAAATTTTAAATATCGCGGATGAATTAAAGTTTGACGATTATTATTGTAACACAATTTCTAAATAAAATTCGGAAGAATAAAACAAAATGAAAATAATAATAAAATTTATAATTCGTATCGGAAAGAACTGTTTGAAATCTTTATTTTAACTGTATAGAGGCCTCAGTGAAGTTTTATATATATATCACAATCGCTTATTTAACTAAAATTCTAGGAAGTATATATAAATCTCACAATTTTAATATCATTTTCAGTATACAAAAATTCACACATATAAATAAAACAGCTGCATAATATATATTAGAGTTTCGAATCGATAAATCGTTCCGTAACGTAAATATATTTATATAGACTATTTTGACATTAGGCAGAATATTTCATTTGCAAATTTAAATATAACATTTATTTCGGTTGGATCGAAAAAGCTTGCAAAGCATATGCGCGTCCGTAATCGGCAACAGCGATTCAAAAGAACCTCGCAGTTCTCCTGAAAATTCACAAAAAAAAAGCGATAATTGTTTATAAAATCGCGCGATTCAGCATGGACAACTCGCCGATGCTCGCTCCTAACTTATGCATTGTATCCAAAGATTTTGTAAACCGCAGCAGCAAAGAACCCCCAAAGAGAGAGAGAGAGAGAGAGGGAGATGCATCCGAAAAACGTCGCAGAAATTTTTCCAGTCTTTCCCGTCACTGGTGCACACGCAACAAAAACTCGACGTAGCAATAGCGTTCGCGCATGCGCGGCTATTATTCTTATCGTACGACGGCTCGCGCGCACGTATATTATGCGCGAACTCATGACGTTAGTGTCGGTGCGACGGCGCGGCGCAAAACGCGGAAACGCAGGCCGCCCACAGCACGCCGCATCGTGAGTGTGCACATACATAGAGGTGCAGCGCAAACGAGTGCAGCACCGAGCGAGCAAAACACACAGAGAGAGAGAGAGAGAGGGAGCGTACAGCATTCCCAGCCGTTGAAGTATATAGCGGCCCGCGCGCGTGCTACGGCATAAAGTAGGGAGAGCGCGTAATTGCCTCTGCCGCCGGGTTCCATAAGACGATTTTCCGGAGCTCGCTCACACACACACACACACACACACACACAGAGACGCGTAGTGTGTACATGAACGGCCTGTGGCCTTGTGCTTGTAGCGCGATTCGCGAAGAAAAACACACGGAGAGAGAGAGAGAGAGAGAGAGGATCCCCCTCTGTTTAGCGAGACCAACTGACAGAGAGACCGAGAGACTCTTGACTCTCTTTAGCGCAACGTAACGAGCGCATGGGCAGTCGTGCAGTGTGCGCGACCGCTTATATATATATATGTAGTGGCTTATATAGAGATACATCAGGCACGTGTGCTTTTGTCGAAAATTTCCGAGTGACTCACGCGCGCGCTGCAAATCTCTCTCTCTCTCTCTCTTGCGCGTATATTAGCCGTTGTAGGTTGTACACGTTGCGCGGCGAGCTGCGGAATTGCGCATTTTTCTTTCTTTTGCATGTATAGACGCTCGCAGTGTTGTCGAGTATGTATAATGATTAGCTTCAGCTGCTGTATAATATAACTGGGACAGGGAGAGTATTTCGATTGTTTCTTGCGGGATTTCCATGGGAATTAAAGCAGCCCGACGAACAACGCTGTAAAAACTTGATTGCAAACGATTTCTGAGACATGAGAAATACCGATGAAACGCATTTTTGGAACAATATTGTATTGTTCAATGTGCAGAATAATTGATTTCATTGTCCTAAAGTATCAATACGCATAATTATATATATGGCAAATAACGCTGGAATCAAAGAGATTGGCTACAGCACTTGTAACAAAGGCAAAGGTTTTATTATGGTTGCTCTATTAAAGCAATTAATTATATTTAATCTTTATATAGAAGTGTTACATTACATTCTCAAGAATTAAAGGGTATATCAATGTCGAATTTACTTTTACTCATATGAAAGGTGTTATTCCACTATATTGCACGAGAATATATTTTATAAACTTATACAGATTGCTAGAACTGAAAACCTTCTCAGTTTCACAAAACTCGCTTATGCCAAAAACTGTAACAATCACTGCACATTCGCATATCACAAGTTGTCAATGCACTGCTATTGCATCGAGAATAAAAGAGCGAGCCGTATAATGATATATTATCGAAAGAGTATATTTATAACTAATACTGCATGCGAAGAAAGAAAGCTATCGGGTGTATAACCTATATAGCGCAGCTCTCCGCAATCACTCGATTAAAGCAGCTCGTACATATCGAACGCACCGCGCGCCAATCGCACACGCGATATGTATACACGTGCATGGATACAGGTCGGATACACCTGTGCCGCGAGCAGAGCAAATGGAATCGTGGAAGTCTGACGGCGCAGTAATTCTTTATTGGGTTGCAGCACTGCGACTGGATCGGGATCGTTGAATGCAATTATTCTTTCGATAATTTTCCTTACCGAGAACTGAGCCTGCGTGTGGATCTTCTATTTCCTTATATATACCGAATGCTGGAAAGTTTTTATATACACTGGTATTCGACTGGCGCACTTATTTTACTATACTTTTTCACGATGTTTTATTATTTACTTTATTGTATATATATATCTTTTATGAATATAATGCCGATAAGCATAATAATATATTAATTACTCAGTTCTGTGTTTCATTAGCGTACTTGGCGAATAAAAAAAAAACAATCTAAATCTATCTACGTATGTATATCGATGAAACTTCAGCTTTGCGCAACTGCTTTCTAATCGTTGAAACATGCAATATTGCGATTATAATTAATTGCGAGCGCCCATAAACGATCTCATCCATCAGACTGAGTACATATATATGATCTTAAATTATGACAATAAAATTGTTTGTCGTGCAGCTCGCCAACGTGTTTTGCTATAAAGAAAGTGAAGAATCGCTACAATTTGTTCCCCGATGAACAGCATCGGTGTCACTGATAAACATTGTTTATAAACCAACGATAAATAATGAAATATCATCGCGTATCTAAAAATACAAGCATTCTCAATAAAGACGTATATACAATTAGTCACTTTGATGGGCCTAAGCCATTCAAGATCATAAACATTTCACCATAGATTTTTTGTATACACAATTTGCTCTACCTTATAATTAATGACATATTTTACATGTTATCATAATCTGCTCTCGTAACGTGCGCCAATAGACTATTCCGAAACAATCAATATACGTTTGGACAGTCTTCGATATATCTCCAGAAACATATAGGTCCACTTTGTACGCTAATTCGAAATTTATCAATATACTTTTTGGTTATATGGCGTGTCTCATAATACAAACGGGGGCATAAATAGACTGTTACTCTTAGAAAACCTGCGACCTTTTGCCACCTGTATACAGCAATCCCAACACCTCGTGGTCTGGCGTGCACTATACTGACACACACACACACATACACACACACACACACACACATCATGCTCACACACGCATTTATCGCGGGTAAAAAGTCGGCTATAAAGTACGCGAGGCACGATGGCAAAAAGCGAATCGCAAAAAGGCGGAAAGCGCGAAGGCTGCAGTGTGCCAGAAGAGACCGCAGGTAAAGAGAGAGAGATGGATAGAGAAGTAGAAGAAAAAAAAAAGCGGCGGAACGCAACGAGTATACATCCAAGGAGAGGCGTGTGCGTGTGTATACGTAGTCGACACCCACGAAAAAAAAAACACGCGAAACGAAAAAACGAGGCAGAGATAGAGAGAGAGAGAGAGAGAGAAGAGGAGTCGCATAATAAAAGAGTAGACAGACCGTAGAGCGGTGCGCGGCTCCGTGCACCGCGTGAAACTCAACTGTCTATATACGCATCGAACACACGTGCACCAAGCGAGCGCATGGATACGCAACGACGTATAAGGCGGCGCGATGCCTAGGGCAGGAGGGAGGGA
The DNA here is from genome assembly GCA_900490025.1 of Megastigmus dorsalis. Lineage (NCBI taxonomy): Eukaryota > Metazoa > Arthropoda > Insecta > Hymenoptera > Megastigmidae > Megastigmus > Megastigmus dorsalis. Next base: position 23,050 of record UELU01141749.1, read on the forward strand.
GGGGGGGCCACGTTGCGTAAGCGTAACTAGCACACGCGACGACTACGACGACGACGAAGGCCTCCATGGTGACCGTGGCCAAGCTCTATACGCTATAGCGGGTAATAATCCGCATCGGGCGACTAGTCCTCTCTCACTCGCTCTCTCGCTCACTCTCCCGCTGAGCGTTACACACGCAGAGCGCACATGTGCTGCAGCCGCGCGCATATAGAGATAGTTGACCCGTACCGCGGAGACTATAGGGTTACACGGCACGCTGCACGCCGTTGCGTCACTTTCGATGTGTGCGCGGTATATAGAATACCGCGAGCACACGAAACTCGTATACTATTATTATGCGTGGGGGTTGGGCTATTGGGTTATTGGGTTGGTATATGGACGATCGTCTGGGAGGATTTAGATGTGTATAGCCAGGGATGGGGGGAAACAAGTAGGAGATTATTATTGTTACAGGACAATCGGCCGAAAGTGCTCCAGCGGCGTAGTCGTGCACACGCTTGTGAATACACAGCGATGTTGAACGCGGAACCCCAGACATACTCGTATATATGTATACGATCTACTGCATATATAAGGGCTTGACTATTCTTTAAAGAATATATAAGATTTTATATGGTCGATACTTTGGTATAAAATCCACAAGTGCATTCTGCGTTCATGCGTTTTGTATTCTTTGCTTAAATTGTCATCTATACTTCTCACATTCACAAAATATAAATACAATATATATTTGACAAGCTTCGCGTCATAACATCAATTGCAATTCTAGCTGCGGTGATTTATGATTTGATCGCATATATGTATGGGTCGAATAAAAAGGCTCATAGCCACTATTCAACTTACACTCGTGAGTATATATCCCTTTTACATGCCAGGATTTGCTAATGAAGCTATCGCCTTCGCGCAAATATATAAAAAGAGAGCTATTTCGCAATAGAAATATACAGTAGAACATATAAGCAGCATTGTATTGGCCGCAATACGTCTGCACCCGTTATACGAAGGTATGTGTTCCTGCTCGCGCATCACACACATTGTGTTCCAGACTAATCGGAGGAGCGATTGATTCGTACATTGCCACCCGTTCCGCAGCAATCGTCGCTCATTGTATGCGCGAGCTCCGCTCTTCTTTTTTTACATCTCTATCGCGATCGTATATGAGTTTTGGCCAGTAGGCGCAGCTGGACTCGAGCCTGCGGGTGAAAATCTATCGACTGTCGAACGTAAGCGAGGCGAAAATCCTGTGCAGATGCATTCCGAATAAAAGGCAAGCGTCACGCGAAACAATGCGAAAGCCGCGCCGTGTGTCCAGGACGCATATCACGCGATAGCTGGATATATTCATTCGCGCGCTTGTTGTATGCAGTTTCGTGCAGCAGCTCGTGTACGATGTGGCTATACGTCGTGTATAGACGCACACGGAGAGCAGTGCAAGAGCGAACGATGTTAAGAGACACGTTCGCGCCTGAATTTCGAAGCGAGCCTCTCAGTGCTTGTTTGCGGAGGCTAATTGATTATTAAGCTGACTCGGGGCTCTGCTGTCCAGAGCACATGTGTGTGGGAACAGCAGGAACGCTCGTATATATGTGGCTACTACTGCGCGTTTCGACGCGGGCTTGACGTTTGTCGAACGATGTAACGCGCGATGGGAATGATTAGATGATCGTTTAAAAAGATTAATTTAATGATGCAAGAGGATTTATTAATATGCCACAGCGGACCTGTCATGGGATGTTTAATTTTCATCGTTATGGTCTCCTTATAAGATAATGGCTGTTTTTTTTTTTGTTGTGACGATAACACGTAATCGGGATGTTGATTAATTAATCCTCTGTTTGCATCGAAATATGACGTGCAATAAAAACAGAAACATATTTTTTATATGCAAATTGAACAATTTTCAGTTTGATCGTGTTTACGATGCTTTTGTTTTCCTATACTAAATAATATTTTTTTCATACTTTTTTCTTGATAATCCATGTGACTCTTTGTGCACCGTTCGAAAGATTTGAAAACTAAAGAATATCTTCAAAGCGTTGTATAATATATATATTGACGTGTACACATTCATGCTTTTCGAGCTGATTTCCTCTTTTCTTTACAAATCGCTTTTAAGTTTACAGCCGCAAAACACTTGCTCTCATCGAACGTGAGTTTAAATTGCAGTTTGCTCAATTCTACTCAAACTTTACAAGCTATATAGTAAATGTTGTGGTAGAAATTTCAAATTCTATCGAATTTCCGTAATGGAAAATTTATCCCCCAGTGTTTCAATGAAATCCTTGACCTAAATATACGCGCGATCTTCATTAGTACCCAACGGCTGCACAACTCTTATACAACGCTCAACTGATTGATTCATCCACCAAAACATCCCCGTCATCGGCCCTCTTCAACACTTGGACATACCAATAATTTCAGCCGCGTATCTTCTTCTCGAGCGCGCGCTCGGTACACTAATCGCCAACTCTCCAACTGGGAAAAACTAGAACTCGCGCGACAATAGATCGGAATTGGGCCTAAATTCTCCAATGTGACTTTGTCTAGAGGCAGAACCGGATCCTTCCGGAATTCCCTTTCTCTCTCTCTCTCTCTCTCTCTCTCTCTCTCTCTCTCTCTCTCTCTCTCCGCTATAGTGCAGCTCGCGCAGTATATGCACGAGTCATCTAGTCGTATCGGTCGCGATCAACGCCTATATAACGCGGAACGGCCCTGGTTCTCGGACGTATATAGAATGCGGAGCGTCTACCACTGCTAGTTCTAGTACCTCGAAAACAGGAACAGAGCGATTACCGTCGTGTACACGTATGAAAATCGGGAGAAATCTCCCGCTGAGCAGATGGTTCGCACGAGTTAAGCGCTCGGAGCTGCTCTCGTGTGTTCTGCGGAACTGCACCTCCATCCGTCCATCCCATCGACTTTATTCTTCGAATATCTGCTCGCGCTTCGTTGTGGGTGTGTATATATATGTATGTATATACATTTTGAGTAGCGCGATCCGACGGGTATCCGGAAAACCGCTCCGATGTGGATTTCCCTTAGCCATCTGATATATACGTGTGCGCGTGAATTCGAGGACGGCATATAAGTGCGTGCTCTTGGGCGCGCGTACAAACAGCCGGAAAATCGCTTAAAATATAGGGGCGATAAATTGAGCTGTTGCGCAAGCTGGATAGATGAATCGTGCGTGTTGTGTGTTTGGATGCGATGGGAGTTTAGTTGATCGCACGTGAGATATTTACTCAAATTGTAATTTATGTATTTTAGAAAAATCGGCTACAAACTTTGTATAAGGTGTATAGATTTTTCACGCCTATATTAATAGATTTAATCGTGATTATGGTAGCATTTCCAGAACTGTTGACTTGCATTCTATCAATTCTATTCATAATTTAAATGATGTCGTATTTATGTATAAGTTTTTTATGTCTACTAGTAAGCATACAAGTATAGCCGAATTGTTTGAACTTAGCTCTTGTAATTACTCAATTAGACATATTAGACAGTTGAAGGAAATAAACTACAGAGCTTCATCTACATTGAATTCTCCTGCCTTCAGTTTTAGTCGGTATACTTTCATTTAAGAATGAGACGAAAACGAAGTGGTCATTGTTCTATTAATAGTTTATCTTTGTATTTGTACTTTTAGTAAGTGTTTGGATGGGTTGATGGATTTCTGTTCTATTGGATACAAATATAATAAGTAGTATAACTCGCGTGTAGTATATAAGCGTTCACTGCTATTCCGGTCGATATTGATTAGATTAACATTAATGCCGATTTTATCATGCTTCATCATCTTTGGTCCCGAAATGATTGATTATATGTATGGATACGACTAGGGAATAATAAATTTTATTTATATATTATGTGACATTTCAGTGTCGCATAATCTACTCCCACCTTGGATTTTCCACCTTGGATAAACTTCCTTTCTTATTTCACGTCAATCTGTGGACAAATTCCAAATCGTACCAGCACCTCATAATATATAATATCTATAAACTCAACAGCCAGTATGTAACATATCATTAGCAGTTCAGAAAAATAAGCTACAAATGTTACACACAACGCATTATACGCGGGTAACAAATCAATGCTTTCTTATTTAACGTGCAATTAGATCAACACACCACGGCCTAAAAGTATAGCCTATCGTTTCGAGAATTCCGAAAGAGAGCAAAGTACATCATTAACATTCGTGAGCAAACAGCTTTTCTCTCTCTTTCCCTCTCTTGAACGTTTTTCTCGTAGCCGCTAATTGAAGGATGAACCTTTGTTTTCCGCTTCTGCGCGAGCGCAGACAGAATCTTCGCGTGGTATAAATGACGATTACGTTCGCCACAGCCGGTCTACGATTGCGCTTACATATTTTGTCCTTTTGCTCGCGCAATTCTTGCGCAACATCCCGGGGACCGTGTATGATTTCCGCTTGTGCTCGGTATACGCGATACGTTATATATGTGCAGGCCGGGCTATACGCAGATGCTCCACTGATATCGTGTCGCGCGTTACGCAAGATGCAAAATTATGTTGCGCGGACCGGAACAGTATCGAGAGCCTGAAAAGATAACGACACACACTTACGATTGAAGCCCATTTGGTGCGCGCATAAGCCGGTCAACATTAAAAGCGCTAAACCGAGAGAAGGTAGCTTGAGAAGAATAGAAAAAAAATTTTATGTGCAAACCATGAGTGCTGATTAAAGAGAATTATGTTTGATAAAAAGTGATTTGTACTTTTGCTAATTGTGTAGGTGTGTATACTTTACATTTGTGCCCTTGTTACACTGAAAAGTAATTTACCTTGCATTGCATTACCAAAGTGTATTTTCATATACATAATTATTATGGTACTTGTTGAACTTTTTTATTACCAACATGCACGCTTATAAGTTAAGCTGATATGAAATTATATTTTTTAACGAATGCTCTGCTAAAATTTTAATTTGTCACATTTGCATGAAACCGTGAGAGCACAAACTCTTGTTAATAACGCTTTGCGCACGCAATGTATTAATTAATTAGCTGCAAACGCAATTGTTAAAAATATTTGCTGGCGATTCTTTTGCTTCACATGGAGCCTTATTTTAATTTCGCTGCGCAAGCAGGCAAATTAACTTCCTCTGAGTGAAAATTGCACCTTGAAATTTTCGGCCGGTCCTAGTTTTCATGTAATGAAATTTTGAAAGTGGGTCATCGCAGAAAAATAGTGCCTTTGATGTAAATTTTAACAAAACATTTTGCGCAGCATTTAAAAAAAATGAAACTAAAGGCGGTGAGTATAATATTATTTTTAAGTCCCAGCAGGAAGTTCAAAACTTGCAGCTCTTTTTTAAAGAATTAGCAACTAGTGGGCGTTTGACGTTGACCGTTATAAATAAAACGAAACAATTTTTTCGCTCTCATAATGCCAAAATATGTTTCGCAGCTGCGCATTTTAAAATTGGAGCAGCTGAAATTCCAGCATGAATTTAGAATTAATCGTGAATAGTAATTAAGAAATTGCTTTTAACATCTGGACTTTCCAAGGAGCGACACAAATGACTGACAATAGATTCAAACGAAGTTCGAAGCTAGCTCGATTCAAACAAACGACTGCCTTTGAAAACAAGCGAATTATAGCTACAATAATATTTCCTCCTGATTTTGATAAAGTCCCATCGCAGACGAGGGAAAGAAAAGTGAAACAAAAAATTAAGTTATTCCTTCAGAGCTTGATTTGAATACCAGTTGCGTGAGTCGAATTTGTCGCTTTTTCATCAAGCTTTCCTCTTTCTCTCTCTTTTCTCTCTCTCTCTCTCTCTCTCTCTCTCACTCACACCCTTGATCGGTTCTCTTTTTTCCTCGGATCCCCACGTTTCTACGAACACGTACACATATAAAGGAAAGGTAAAAAAAAAACGCAAAAGTAAAAAGAGTAAGAAGAGGAATGATGGGAGCTGCTACAAACTCCAGAGCAATATTTTCCGTAGCCGAGGCGCAATGAGCTATTCGAGCTCTTCCAACTTTTCATGCTCTTATAGCATCCCCTGCTGTACGAGTATCGCGCAGATTCACGGTAAGTAAATGTGCGCATCGCAAAATAGCATTTTTATCCAACTTTAGGCTGCATTAGATTAGTGGATAATACATAATTATGTTGTCAGCACACTTTCAATCATAATCATCTATTGAATACAATCCTTTAAACTAGCAATATTGCGATTGAAAACATATTTAACTCTTGCATCATACACCGCTATCTTTAAAAACGTCCCAAAAATCGTATATAGTCTTTTACTTCAGTAACTTAAAAAAATCACTTCTTTACGTAATCACGTGCTCCAATTCTATTTTTAGTTTATAGTAACACCGAAAACGTCACACTTTTTCTATACTCATACTGTACACATTAAAGAATGCGCACATGTACAAATTGCGTGTATATCTGGTCTTTGATATGATGAAGAATAGCCCGATAAGCGATACGTGACGCCGTTCTTTGGCTTATCATCGCTGAAGAAAAGAACGCTTGTGAATATAATAGTTTTTACAGAAGTATTAATTGACACGCAGCACATGAGAAAGCGACTTTTACGCAGTTCTGAAGACAGGATTGTTTGATTTGGATGAATTAGAGCAATGTCAGATCGTCGTTGCGTGACGGTGAATTTGCATTGATGACGTTTTTATTTCAGTAAATTGGCTGATAATAATCGAAAGACATTAAAGATAGCGACAGGAGTTGGTTGATAAGAAGATCAGTGAAAACCTTAGTACGGGTGTCTCATTTACCTTGTTATCGTTACAAAAATCTTCCTATTGCTCATTATTGTACAATAATTTACTTCCCAGAAATTGATGACGTAAAAAATTTGTGAATAAATCAAGTTGTACCCTTTCTCTTCTGCATTTAAATAGTTCAGCTTATCTATGTCAATGATACCATTGTCAATAAAAATATAATTATTTTGAATCACGATTACATTTTGATTTATTTGATTTATATTACTTATCTAATATTTTTTGTTGGATCGTTTGATAAAAATTAGTATTATCGAATAATATCACCACCAATAGTACCACCACTTTTATTTAAATAAAAGTAAATCCAGCTTAAGTAAATATTATGTGTATATTTTACAACCAAATTTTTTAAATTAATTTACTCATATATGATTTTTTACATTTATGTTTTTACGAATATTAGCAGTTTTTATATTATATATTTAGAAATCGTGGAAATAGCAGTTTTGAGAATTTCAAATATTGTATGTCGAGAAAAAAGTCAGATTATTTTATAAAAGAGACATGACACGTGACTGATGACAGGTTGTGCAGTCATTCGTCAAACTTTCCAATAATTCAATTTTTTTTTCGATACCATCAAAAAAGTTTTTTTGATCTCCGTTGAAAGAGCGACATATAGTACGACTTTAATATTTGAACCTTCAATAAAATATAAGGAATTTATTAACCTGCATTGAATACGCAGCGAATTTAATTTTTTATTACATAACTTGAACTGAATATGTAAAAGAAACTGGCTCTTTTAAAACGGGTTACTTGACAAAGAAATAAAGAATATGATCATTCCTGATAAATCATGTTTACGTAATTTGTAAAATTCATATAAATCTTAGAGCTCGCTCCTGCAAACACGACAAAGCCTAAACGACGAAAAAGAATCAATGGTCGTATCATGATATTGCTACTTCAAGTAAAATATCACTCTTATTTTTCGTTTCTGAATGGTATATAGATGAACTTATAGAGAAATTCGTAGCAGGGACATTATGCCAAAAATCATCAGCGCAAATCAACGTACAGTATTTGCACGAGTGCGGATACCTCGAGCGCCTGCAGCTGTTTGATATTTATACGTGTATACGCAACCCGGAGTCGAATAATCCATACCGAATTTCATCGGACGCATAGCGATAGCCGTTCGCGGGATACGCGTTAACGAGGTGCGGCCGCGGCGTCAATCCATATACCTGCGCCGCTCGCAGCCGGTAAACATTTACTGGGCGTAAATACCTGAACGTGGCCAGCGCCTCATTCCTACAGCTACGGGCTCCTATGTGATGTACTCAATGCGGAGATGAGACAGAGAAATGCGGTAGAGAGTAATGTTGCTGGATGTTTTGAGACAGAAATACTGACTGACCATCTTATAATGTTTTTTCAACATTTTTACGCTTACGAGTGTTATCCGTTTGCTACCCAAATGTCATTTAAATATACAGTTTTCCTTTACACATTTCAGTTTTCCGGTTTGTGTATGTTGACAGGGTGAGCATGAAAAAAATTTGATAGTATATTATGGGAACGCGGACATGAATTGTAAATTGATAAGTATACACGGAGAAAAAGGATGTAGCAATATTTATGATGAATATACGAAAAATTACTATTTGCGTACCAAAGCTGTGATATACTCATTTTATGGAGATTTTTCTTATATTCATAACAAATATTACTATGGACATAGTAATTTTGGCTATAAATTTCGATAAAAATTGCTATGTTGAATAGTAATTTTTGTTATAAACATAAGAAAAATCTCCATAAAATGAGTATATCACAACATAGTAATTTTTCTTTGGTACGCAACATAGTAATTTTTCGTATATTCATCATAAATATTGCTACATCCTTTTTCTCCGTGTATCTAAACAAGGGGCCTAAGTTTAGTTATTTACGTTTTGTCAATTTTTAAATAAATAAAAAATGCTAAAATATAAGCAACTTAGCTTATAGGTCCCCATTTAAGGTATTGCCATTCAAATGATAGCACCCATATAAGGGACAAAAAAATTTACAAATATTGGACTTTAGATAAATTTCTTAAAAGTAATATGATTTACAAAAATAAAACGTAAAACGTAAGAGATTCTAAATTATATTATTAAGTAACTTATACATAATTTAGGGATTACATTAGAATCAGTTGGTTCGTATTTGGTATATGGTAAAGTAACTTTTCTTGAAATAAAAAGTGTAACTTTTTCTTCAGTTCCCCAAGGATAAATGAATACAATTATTTCAATCTCTCCAATGGTATACACGCGACAATAAGATAATAGTCAATAACATCCCCAACTCTACATAAACAACGCAAATATAATATTACCCAATTGCAAAAGCATCTAGCATTCAAAACAATCCATAAATTCGTACACCGCAGCCAGCGCTCGATATCATCGATACCGCAAAAAAGTAAAAACAGCTCCATAACAAATCACGGCGGAGTTTAAATCGAAAAAAAAATCCTTCATTGCGCGCTCGCTCTCCAATTTCCATTTCTCATTCTTTTTCTTCAGCAGCGCGCGCACGCACACACACACACACCCAACGAGAAGGAAAAAAAAAAGAAAAAGAAGAAGAAAAAAACGTCGGTGCTTTAATATCGAGTGCACGCGCGTATATGCACAGGCGCGCATGATACATACGGCGAGTGTACACAGGGAGCTATTGGCGGGCGCGACGGTAAAAGAATGTCATATGATGATTGGTCATCGCGGTGGCCAATGGGTCTACGACGAGCGCCGCGTGCGGCGCATAGAGAAGGAGAAGCGCGCCCGCCTCCTGGGTGCCAATTGAATATCGCGCGCCGCCGCCGCAGCCGCCGTCGGAGCAGCACTGGCCGATCGATCCCAAGGAGAGGAACTCGTGCGCCAGCCGCCGCCGCTCTCTTTCATGCAGCTGTACATTGAGAATATTGTATATGTGTGGGGGACCGCTGAATCGCCCAGCCGAGGGACTTTCTTCTTTTTCCTTCTGTGTGTATATTATGCACCGATGCTACTCCGCTGATTCATCCGTGGTAAAAACCCACGTGGACTTTTCACCGTCCCGCGGACTTCGTTCGCTTTTTTTGGTTTCGCCTGCGCGATTTCTTTCTTGGGGGATACGAGGGAGAATTGTTGGGGTCTTGGATGATTCACTTTTGGAGCCATGAATGCGGTTTGAAAATGTAGAATAGCAGAAGTGGAAAAAATACTGTTGAATTTTAAAAATGATTAAATTACCAGCGGCTGTGTGCCAGACAGTATATTTTTATACGGACAATGAAGTATCAAACATTTGCCTACGCACCGAAATAATAATCCACATTATGAAGTAATAAACAACAATTCGAGTCTATTATATCTGCTTTATATTATAGGCGTGTCATAAAAACAAGTATTGCTATGAAATTTATCGATCGCGCGGACAAAGTGCGAACAATGCATTTTTTGCTCAGGGGACTGCATAAATTATTTTTCAAATTATTTTATGTAATTTATAAGCCGAGTATGTAACGTTATTAAAATGTTTCTCTAATTTATTGCACAGAAGTTGTTTTGAAATCTAAATTAATGATATAAATTATGTAAACTAACTGTGTATAGAAACGTTTACAAAATGAACAAATATATTAACTGCACATTTTTTCCATACAGTACGATACGCGATTGCTCTCAAAACAATTATAAAAAAAAATAATATTTTACATTCTGTGGTAAAATTAAATATTGATTTATCAGAGTTACAAATAAAACAGAAGAAATGTATAACTATAATAAATCATACTTTGATCTATATAACAGAAATTCTTTTTAATGGCTAATTAATAAGTAATTAGAAGAATTTCATTATCCAACTGTTATAATGCTAAATATATGAGAAAAAGAGCCTTTGATACAACAAACTATATATCTGCTGTTCCGATCGCGACAACATTTCATTTCCCTTTACTCCAAACATCTCGTAGCCAAACAGCCAAATGACGTAAGCTCAGTTAAAATTGCCGCAGTAGAGAAAAACCAGTTTTTGTGGCTTTTTCGTTCGGCGCTCGAAACACGGATTTTCAAAAAAGACCATATAGCAAAAGCCTATATCGTTTCCTCCATGAGCAAAGCTCGAGACCGCCACCAGCTTACGTAAACCCTCGAATGCGGGCGACAGTTCGAGAAATTCTCTTATCCACGCTTCTTATATATTATACTTTGTAGCCGTGGCAATTACCTCCGCCTTCTCCTCCTCCTCTTATACCGAAAAAAAAGCACCTGGATTTTTTTTGGCTCCCCCAAAAATCAACCTCCCCCTCCGACAAAAAAAAAAGCTCAGAGATACGAGAGCTCTCTCTTGAAAAAAAAAAGAAAAGAAAAAAAGGACGAAGTCGAAGCTACGTCCAGCAACAACAACAACGAGTCGAAGAGAAAAAAGCGCCAACACGCAATTAAGAGCAAAAGGAAAAAAGAGAAAGAGTGGCGCTGTACGAACTTTCTTCTCCGGTTCCTCGCTCGCCTCGATTGCATGTACGCACACATATATACCCAGAGAGAAAGAGAGAGAGAGAGAGAGAGATGCACATGTACACGCATTACGGTGCAATATTCGCGCGAGGAGACGATGTGCTGCACACGCGAATTTCGTCGAGGGACTGCAGTTCGGTGGCGTGTGAAAGAGAGTCGAGGAGGAGGCGCGCGCGTTTCAATTTGGGCCATTCGGACTCTCTCTCTCTCTCTCTCTCTCTGGATTCGTTTCTCATCTTCCTCGCCTTTCGAAAAGCCTCTTATATGTACGAATGGAGTCATCGCCGTGATATTCCCTTCTACATATACGTTTCACTGCGCGGCGAAGAAAAAGAAGTGATACGGTTTATACTTCGTGAAACTTCACCGGGGAGATTAACAAAAAAGTGCGCTTATTGCATCTTGAGCGCGGAGATTTTGTAATTAGTTTATCACCTGTTATTTTGATGGACATTTGTCAAGTAGATAACGTAGCCCTAAATGTCGTAGTGATAAAATATCCTGATAAGGTGGACGCACGTATATGTGTGCATTTACCGTGTAATATACGGTTATGTTTTTCGTATAGGGATATATGGAATGGGGATTAATAACTATAAATTTTCAGCTGTAGAATTTCAATTATGGGCATTACCATAAAAATAATCAATTTTCGTTGTTGACTGTGCATAAATTTTAGGTGTAGCGAACTAATAGGATATAGGCGAAGGGGGTTTAAACAAACTCTCGAATCACTTTCTAAACTGATAAATCACACAAAGTAAGTAGTATTGTACAGCTGCTTACATAGTTTTGCTCGTTGAGCTGTATGGGAGTCTGGTCCAGGCGCAAACACACCACTAATACACGGGAAAAACCGTTGGAGCCAATATGCGAAACTCGCGAAAAATTCGCAGAGCGGAGGCTTGGCGCGGCCGACGGGACGAATGGATTTTTCTCTCCTGGCATGATAATTAGCCGTGCGTGAAGGGAAGCCGCAATCGTGAGCGCTCCGCAGCTGCGAGCGTAAAACACGCCTCGAGAGAGAGAGAGTAAACGAGAGAGAAAGAGAGAGAAAGAGAGCGAGGAAAGGACGCGTCCCTTTTATATACAACTCGCAAAGAGAGAGAGAGAGAGAGAGAG
>UELU01141749.1:36170-121514 GCA_900490025.1 Megastigmus dorsalis
GTCTGGTCCAGGCGCAAACACACCACTAATACACGGGAAAAACCGTTGGAGCCAATATGCGAAACTCGCGAAAAATTCGCAGAGCGGAGGCTTGGCGCGGCCGACGGGACGAATGGATTTTTCTCTCCTGGCATGATAATTAGCCGTGCGTGAAGGGAAGCCGCAATCGTGAGCGCTCCGCAGCTGCGAGCGTAAAACACGCCTCGAGAGAGAGAGAGTAAACGAGAGAGAAAGAGAGAGAAAGAGAGCGAGGAAAGGACGCGTCCCTTTTATATACAACTCGCAAAGAGAGAGAGAGAGAGAGAGAGAGAGAGAGAGAGAGACAGAGAGGGAGAAGAGGTGGTACGTGAGGCTCATGCGAGATCGGGATCCTCTCCCGGCCGATAAATAATTACGCCTCGTTCGATCTCGCGGTGTCTATGCGCTGTGCGGATTCTTTCTTTTTCTCGGGGATTGCGCTTAATGAAATTCGTCGAATTGCACCGTCGCGGAGCTGTTTTTTCGCCGTGCGAGCGTTTTCAGGACAAATCGAGACGGAGCGAGAGAGAGAGAGAGAGGAGAGAAGAGGCGCTCTTGGCTTCTTTGGCGAGCGAGGAGATCGCGGACTTGGACAGAGGCAGAAAAAGGCATGACGTGAGGTGCCGAAGAAGCTTTATTAAAAGATGCTTGACGAATGCTTCGATCGGATAATTGTTGTTGTTGCTGCTCGAGCCTCTCTTTTCTTAGCGTTTATCGGATACTAACAAAACGACCAGAGTTTCTTTTGCTGTTGTCTCTTTTTTTTGTTGTTTTATTTTTAGGCGAGGCGCACTACTCGGAGTTTCTTAGATTAAATAAATTTCAATCAGAGGAATTTAGGGTGTATATTATGTGCATCGAGGAAGATGATCATTATGGTTCTTGGATATAAGATAATTTGGAATTTCATGAAGAATTCCGCATTGGGGACGAAATCAGTTTCCTTGAAAAGTATATAATGGGATTCTAATTAGTGCTGGTCGGTATTGCCGTCGTGTGATCTTCGGCGTATCGTATTACCTTGTCAAGGTGGATAAAAGAGTAAGAAATTTTGAAAAGATTAATTAAATAGCCAAAGAAAATTGTACGATCGATTGAATGTACAATGCTGACGAGTATTATTTTCGTACAATTCCTTTTTTTTATTGCATTTTCGTAACTATATCGTGACCAATTTACGTGCTTGAAAATAATAATTTTAACAATTCAAATTAGGAGTCTGAATAATAATGAATAATTTTCATAAAAGCAATAGATTCCAGCGTATATCGTAAATATTCCCTTAATTACTTCCCCGATTAAAAACAGTTACCCCGCGCAAAAATTAAAATACGCTCCAATCACTCAATAATAACAGGTATCACGTGAAGAAAAAAAAGGAGATAACGACACGCGAGAGCCAATCTCAGGCCGGCTGGAATTAATATCGCATTAAAAAGGTGCTTCCTCACATATGCAACTCTGTGTTGCGAGAATCAAGACACACGACGCTCTCCTCTTATATATATATATATACGATAGAATCGCCTGAAATCCCAAACAATCATCCCCTCGCCTTTTTGATCAACAAACTCGCCCGTTTAACAATGTTATATTTCACATAACTGAGCGGAAATTAGAAATCTAAGGGCTAGAGCTCGTATATCGATCAGCATACATGCATAAGGTTGTTGAAGCTATAACAACCGCGTGGCCAACGAAAAAAAAAGGTAGCGTAATCGATACAAATTGTTTTTGCGCTTGGACATCTATAGCTATACGACCGCATACTCGGCTTGTATATATATGCATAATCCAGCCTATATACACTATGCACACGTACACGTGAGAGAGAGAGAGCGAGAGAGAAAGAGAGAGAGAGAGCGGAAAAGGACATAAATAACAGTTTTTATCAAAGATGCGAAGGAGATAAAAGGGAGTGAGAAGAGGCCCCGACATGGATGAATAAACAACATCCGGTCGCCGCAGCTATACGGAGAGTAGGCGATTCTTGCTTTCTTGCAAGCTCCAAAGTCACGCATATGTATATGCAGGAGGAGTTGCTCGCGCGCGCGCGTGGCGCTCCGTGCGGAATCTTCATAATGCAACGGCGCGTGTATCACGGCTCCCGCTGCTGCTGCCGCTGCCGCTGCTTCTTTCTTCTTCTTCTTGTGCGTGCGCGCGTGCGGTTTTTTTTTCTTTCTTTATAGTAGAGAGAGAGAGAGAGAGAGCGGGACGGCGAGCAACAATTACCGGCGCTTATCTCGTGTATGCTTAATAGCAGAGCGAGACTTTCATGAGCTCCGACGCTCCCGCTGCTGCCGCCGCTGCTGTTGCTGCTGCTGCTGCTGCTGTAGCCTTTGGCTCTTCATCTCTCGCTCTCTCGCTTTATTCCCCCGACAGTTCTATATATACAATGAGCGACCAGTTGTATACGTGTATAGCGTATATGAAGATGGTGAGGTTGTGCCTTTATGGTTCTACATCGAATCCAGTGTTGTTTGTATACACTCTGAAAAACGATGAACGATATAAAAAGCTTCGCATCTTGAATTCTTTGAAAAGCATGTGACTTACGAAATTTGCAATAGCACTCGTATATTAAAACTCTATAATTTACTTAAAGTATATAATTGTGCTGGTACAATAACTTCTTTTGAACTTGGTATGCACCGAAATATTGATGATGAGCTTGACTCAAGTTCGTCGCGCGTACAACAAAAATCTGCGAGTCCATAAGTTACTTTGTAAGAGACTGAAGTTTCTTTTTAAATAACGACTTGATCATACTCTTGCGCGGCTAATGTGCCACTTCTTTATAATATTTTGTAGAAGGGGAAAAAAAATAATGTTCTCCCCTCCATTATCGTTTACCTTCGCACGCACACAAGTAATTTTATTTTATTATTATTACTACTGGCCGCTCAAAAGGAAAATACAAAATTAAGCGTGATTACGTAAAATTGTGAAATCGAGGCTCCCCTCGGCAGTTAATGCTCTTAAACAGCGTTATTTCCGCGCATCACTTGTAAATAAGACTTCATTGTCCTGGAGATCGAAGATCTCTCTCGATATATAATTCGATATATCTTGCGAATCCGCGCGGCGCTGCGCGCTTTTTCACCCATTTATTAAAGGCGAAATTGTTAGTCTCGCTCGATTCTCAACTTGTTTACGCTCTCCGCTGCTGCTTTCCCTCGGCCAAATTTTTGGAAATTAAAGCAAAGCCAACTCGTCTCTTTTTATTTTTCCCCCGTCTTTATGCGGCCTCCCTGATTCGCCTTTACGTAATCGCGGCTTTATAAACTGTAAAGATTTGCCGAAAATAACCGTATTGTCAATTATTTTCGCATTACGCGCCGTCCGGGAGATGCTGCGCGCTCTGTGATTTTTAATAATTTATTATGATTGCTAATGCGGCGTCAGTCTGTTTTTATTAAAACGTACTGTCCCGCTGATCGATAAAAACATCGTGTATGCTTCTTTCGGTTGAATTTGAGGCGAAGAGCGCAGGTGAAAAATGCGATAAATAATTGTGACTTTATTATCATACGAGATTGAAACGTAAATCGGCAATCTTTATATCAACTTACCGGATGAGACATGAAATATGCGATTTAAAGGTACTCATCAAGCGCTTGTAATATTGATAAGCGTCAAAGTGTATATTTTTAACATGAGATGGGCAATTTATTATTTGTAATTGGGAATGTAATGTATATATATTCGCCGTTGCATTAACATATAATTATTATTGTATTCAAAGTTTATTACTGTTAAAAATACACAATGATTGTATTTTAGTTATAATTTAGTTTTAAGTTAAAATCTAGTTTTAAGTCAACCAAGTATGGGTAGCGAGTATTCCACCATACTTGCGTTTTTCACTACCAGACTGACGAACAGGAAATTTATTTTCCTCTGTTGGATTAATATGTAATATACTATTGTATTTACTTGTAATGTAATGTACTGTTACTCTGGATAAATAAATAAAAATAAATAAAATATTATTTAGATAAAGTTTTAAATATGACTTTGTCAGGACGCGAAAGGATCCCCAGTCAGCCGTGACAAATGCCAAATTATGAAACATATGAGCCCCTTCATATTTATTAAAAAATGCGTCAAATAACGAAAAAATTCAAATTCGTCGCATCCATCATTCGCATCACACTCATAGAGACACAAAAGAAAGAAAACATTCGCGATCGCCAACGACTACAATCTAACGGACTTCTCTAACGCGCATCCGTTGAGCCTCCACAATCCAACGATCGCACAATAATAATAATCAAACCGTCAAACCCGGAAGCGTAACAGCCCAACATGCAGATTTAAAAGCTTCCTCACCCCGGAACAACTTCCGCGTAACGCACGCGCTAAACTCGCTCATAATTTATAAACAAGTCCACTGCTTCACTCACTCTCTCTCTCTCCTTCCTACTTTGAAACGAAAAGAAAAAAAAAACGAAACTAGAAAAGCAGTAGTCGCGCACGCAAACAGAGTCCAACCGAAACGGCGGGGCCAAAAGACAAAGGCGCCGTTACCGAAAAACCAGACGCTGCCAGAGTGGAGAGAGAGAGAGAGAGAATCGCTTCTCGTCTCGTGCACACGCAACGATATTTAAAAGACGGGCGCGTGCCCTTATCAAAAGCCCCCGGAGCATCGCGCGCGCGGACTAAGAACGACGACGAGGACGACGACGACGACGACGAAGAAGAAGAAGAGGAGTAATGGCGAGTTCCGTTGGCCGTATAGGAGCGGAATGTCCGGTTCGTCCGGTCTTTTTAACTGCATATATACATTCGCTTCTGGTCTTTTGCTCGCGCGACTTAGAAGACAATTTCCAAGTTCCATTGTCGGCTCTCTCTCTCTCTCTATCTCTCTCTGTCCTTCGTTCTCTCCCTCCACCTCCCAATTGACCCTCGTCTATCTCTCCATCTCGCTCGGCACGGTTTATCTGCGTCTCACGGAAATAGAGTCGAAAAGTGCGCGCGGAGAGCTCGCGATCAGGTTTTCGTTCCCACCGAAACTGGACTCTAGTAGTCGCCGCTAGAGAGAGAAAAGAGAACAGACGGACGCCCTCGGATACATCAAAAAGTAGAGAGAGAGAGAGAGAGAGAGAAGCCCCCGGGAGAGAAAAGACAGACACGGAAGGGCAGCAGCAGCAGCAGCGTGGACATCGATGTGGTCATCCCCTTCGACACTCACAATAACCTGCGCTTCTCTCTCTCTCCCTCTAAAGCAGGTTAATTTTGCGAGTCCGCGTCCATCCCTATTGGGTCATATTATCGCAAAACCGGATTCTCCGCTTAATTTATGCGCGTAAATGGACGCACGGCCGATGCTTCACGACTCCGTGCGCCGGGACTCGTCTCCCTCTCTCTCCCTCCCTCGGTTCTCGGGCGGTCAGTCGTCGGTATATACCATAGCCGGGCGCGCGCGCGGCCCGTAAGGGGTTGCTCTCGTGCCTATGCCTAATGAATGGATGGACGGAAGGAAGGTAGAGAGAGGTAGAGGTATATAGGTGCGCTTATGTGCGTACATGCTATGTGTATACAGTGGAAAGGTGACGACGATGACCCCCGGAATCCGGAAACTTGCTAAACCGGATCTATTGGTCAGTTTCGCGGGACGGCGCAGTCCTCTTTTCTCATCGGCCCTAGATATGCTCGTCCTTTTCTCTCTCTCTTACTCATACCTAAGTAAGTAATTCAATTTCGCAAGCAGAGAGAGAGAGAGAGAGAGAGAGAGAGAGAGAGAGACTGGAGTACCCCCTTTGGTGAGAACTGGACAGTGGCTGCACTCTCAGAAGGGATTGTCTTTCTCTCTCTCACTCTCTTTCCCTCTCTTTCGCTCTCTGTGCGCTTCTGTATACAGTGTGTGGGCATTGTCCGGCTCTCTGAGTTTTCGATTCTTCTGTCGCGCAGTTCCTTGTTTTTTTATTCATTCTCTCTCTCTCTCTCCCTCTCACTCGCTCCTCTTACTTTTTTATTATTCTCCGCCGCTGCTGCTTCTTCTCGATGCGTAACGGAAGGTATACACTTCTATCTCTCTCTCTCTCTCTCTCTCTCTCAGAGTTTTTGATTCTTTTTTAGCGCATATGAAAGAGAGAAGAGAGAGAGAGAGACTTGGGGCGTACGGTCAAAGTTAACGGCAAAGCGGAATCTTCCATTCGGTCTGTGTGCGAGAGGGAGAGACGGAGAATTAACGAAATCCACCCCTTTACCGTTGAGGCACAAACGCATCGCGGAAGCGAAGCGCACAGAAATTTATCTCGTTATTTTTTCACGCACGGGGTAAGGCGATCCATTATCTTCGTCGAGGCTATTCGGTTATTAAGCGAGACGACGCATTGATGCATTCTTTATAGTGAAAGAGAAGACGGAGACGGTTTTGCACGGAACCCCGTACGCACTCTTTTTATTCCTTAGAGGCAGTTGCCCGCCGCCGCCGCCGCGAGCTTTATACGGCTCGTGAATTTATGCGCAGCGGAAGATTAATGCGACTTCTTAGTCTTTGGAATATTTCGCATAGGAGCGGACACGATTTGTAACGCGAATAATAAGATTAGAACTGGCGAAATGCTGACAAATTAACATAACATCGCGAGGTAAGAATTCGATTACTCGAAGATCTCGTGATTTTATTTTTATTTTCAGGAACATAGATAAGCTGCGAATGAGATGTCTTTTATTTTCGCCATCAATCAGTTTGAAGGCGCTTCGAAAATATGAATGGAAATGGAAAAAAATCGCGCTTCGGGAAATCCGCCGCGCTTTCTCCACAGTTTACAATGAGCTAAGCGATACGAAATCTGTTCTTGATACGCGCGGCGCAAAACGCCGCACCGACCCGATAACGGGCGGAATAAAATATCCGTTAATTAAAATAATTAATTATTATTATAAGCCGGCCTATACAGCGCTAATGCTATCGGCAAAAAGTATAACGATAATTCGAAATAATTAATTATACCCGGTTATCAGCGGGGCGAGCTCCGCCACCCGTGACCAATATAGATCTTTTTTGTTTTCCCTCCCGCGCGACCACCGCGCAACCGCACATCAAGCCTTTTTATCTCGACCGATCGGCCAAATAAAACCACAAAGCTATTTCTCAAAACGGAGCCAGTATGCCTTAATCGGGATCTGAACTTTCTACACCAAATGACAATATTTTTTCGCGTACGCGAGGTACAACGCTCCCGCAGCAAGCGCATTACGATTTATCGATGCGAAATACACGAAACGAGTTACAATTTATCTACGATCGGCAAATCGGATTTTCGTGGAAAATTCCCATCGCCGATAGATTTCCCCAGCTACACACACACACACACCTATAGCTTATTATATCTAATTTCCCGCGCATAACGATAACGAAGCATATCTTGCCCTTTTCCCAAGCGCATATAAACACAGCTCGGCGAACGTAATAATCGACTCGCGCGCCTATGGGCTGCTGCTGGTTGCACTTTCTTTCCGGCTGCGCAGTTCTCCCCCGCGCTCCAAAGCTTAAATAACGGCAAGCGGGAAATTTGTCATGCGCTCGCTCGGGGGCCTACGGCGGCGGCGGCGGCAGTGCGTCGATATAGATAATACAATTCGTTGCCTCGGCGTATATTAGCGGAACTCGCGCGCCGCGGGTAGTAGCCGCTGCAGCGACTTTTTTTTTATTTCGTTTCCGCAACGCGTTGTTGTACATGGGAGTCGTTTGTTAAAGGAGCATTTATGTACCGACGTATGCGCGCGCCTTTTATTATTCTCCTATATATATATGTATACGATGTTGCGGCGGTGTTAAAATCGGTCTTGGTTGTGTGTGTTTGATATTGTTTGCAGTGAAAGTATATTATATGGGTTCGATTTGGATGAAAGGTTTATGATTCATTGATATGGATTTCATTATTATTATACTGCTATTATATAGGCAAAGCCATATTGTGAACTCATTACGTATTATAGACTTAAATTAACGCATTTAAGTAATTACTTCTCGAAAAGGTAATATTTTCGTAAATGTAATTGTCCAAAAATGAATATTTTGTAATCTATTGTATTTTTAAATTTTTATACATTAATTACTCGGTTTAATATATAGCAATTACTAATTCTTGCTCTCTATATGTATGTAACTTATATACTGATTTATGAATTCGAAGTAGCTGTAAGATTCGCCCCATTTGTCGCTCATTCAAGTTGTATGTTATTATACTCTAAGTTCGAAATGAAAAAAGAAAAATAACTCAAACGGTACCTCTTAACTACAATTAAATGAAATTACAAGAAAATTCGGAATGCGGAAACGTCGACCCAGATTCGAAATAGGGCTGAAATTGATTGATACTTCAGCAATCCGTTCGCAGCAACAATTTCTCTCTCTCTCTCTCTCTCTCTCTTTTTCTCTGTCTCACCTACACTAATAAATAACCTTAATAAAGCACGAATTTAATTCAGCTGAAAATCGCTGGCTGTTTCACAGACTCTAATCTCTGCGGGCTGCATGTATGTAGCGGGGCGCGACGCTTGGCGTTCACTTTTGATTATGTTGCATTATTATATAAATTGTCCTCGAGGAACGGCGCGTAATCCCCGCTCTTGCCTATACAAGCCGGGACATAATAAAGTATCTATCAGCCTATCTATCTATCTAACCCCCGCGAGCTATCGAGACATTATACTCGCTCATAACGAATCGCCGTCTCTCTCTCTCTCTCTCTTACTTCCTTTTTTTTCGCGGTATCTCGAGCAGAGTCTGTGCAGTGTCTCCCTCCATAGAGAAAGAGAGAGGCTTTTAAAGTTGAGACGATAAATCAGCGATTTTCAGTACAGCGTGCCGAGAGTGAGAGAGAGAGAGAGAGAGAGATGAAGTATGGGGGAGGCTTTAAAGCTTCGCCGCCCCGGCCGGCCGAAAGGGAATTAATGAATGCGCGCACGAGAGAGCTTGACAATTTTATCGATAAGGCTGCTGTGGATACGCGGGCGAATTATTGTCGTCTCGCTCGGATGATTACTTTTTTTTTTCCTTTATACCCTCTTCGCCGGCTGATTCGTTATAATCGCGTTATATACGCGGCTGAGAGCGCGGACGGCATCCGTGCTATACAGTGTAGAGGCCGTGGAGAGAAAGCTGCCACCCTGCACGGAACGATATAGCTGCTTTCGTCGAGTTTTTCAGTGTTTCGACCTTTGATTGACGATTCAATCATTGTGTCGATTTAGTCGAGGACAATATTGTTTGTCGGTATAATTAAGACCCGCGATCCATTTTTTTTTTCAATGACAATCTTTATGGATCAGAAATTATATTTTCTTTTTATCAGTTAAAATTCTATTGGCTTTTTCTCTCGCTCGCATTGGCATCGTCAATAGCTGAATCTGCCAATGTCAAACCGCTGATGAAAATTTAAACTATGTGATATGGCAGTGTCAAAACTATGGCTCTCAAAGACAAAAACTGTTTGGATCCTTGTTTAAATTAAACTACAGGCCTTCACTCAACATTGAGGCCTTTCTTATTTGTTTTAATATAAAAGCGTTAAGTCTAATTCATACCTTCTTGAAAAATTGTAACCTAAAAATCTAAAATTGTAAGCGAAATGTATATAGCGGCATATTCTGATTCTGATGCACAAATGAACCTCCACGAGGTATCAATATTGTTAAATAAAAAAAAAATTCTCTTGGCTAGAATTTCGTGTGTAAAGCGCAATTTTTCGTTCGCTCATATTTCATTCTTATCATTTTACAAATATATATATTTAGCAAATACACACGGTGTTCCTATATCCGGTTGGAAATTTTCGAAAATCCAATACGTGCGGTATATATCACTTTCAGAGTTTCGTTCAAACAAGCCAAACGATATTTCATTCTCCCAATGGATTTTTCTCGCCTCTATATAAGCACACTTGTCACGCGCCGCTCGCTGCAGCTCAATACTCGAAAGGTCTACATATATACGACAGGCGAAAATCGCCTCGAGCTACGCGCACGCGCAGCTGCAGCGCATTCGTCTACGTATATACATGCACACAATGTCCATTCGCGCTATTGCATCATTTCCTAACTTCATTAGCGCAAACACTGTCCATGCGGCAGGCCCGACTTATCTCGCGACCAGCTTCGCGTTATATCTCGGGGCCAGCATCGCCGTCAGAGCTTATTGGCTTCCTCGGTGAAATGATTGAAAGGCGCGGTATCGAAAAGGACCAAAAACGCACCGCGCGCATGGAAACGTAAGACTGCACGTGACTCGTGTATATATACATTACTTAAGGTAGTTGTTGCTGTCGATCGAAGACACAGCTGCGGTTGTCTCCCCCGCTGACGCGCACTCGCACACGGTTGGCTAGAGAATACTCGCCGTTAAAATTGATAAAATCTCTCCCTCGCTAAAACTCTGTCGCGCGGTCCAAAAATACGCTAAACTCGTATGTACAAAACACGGGAGCATTATCTTATCGGTCTCATAACCGGCAGCGACGGACTCGCCAAGCAGCGGAGTTAATCTCGAGCAAAAAATCTCGCGCACGTAGCGCCACGGGTAGCTTAGACACGCGCCGTACGCTCTCCGCGCGGCTTGTAATTACCCGAGGCACGCGCGCAATATGCAAAGAGCGCCCTTTCTATATGTGTATTAAAGAATATCGCGGATAATGCGCCGTACCGGGAATATGGAGATATAAATAATTTCTCCCCCACTTGTACCCCCCGATGGTGAAAATTTATGGGTATATCTATACGTGTGTACGCGGTGTGCCCGGTAGCTGGTGGTGGTGAGCCAGACTCGCGAGGGCCGTACTGCAGAGTTGAATAACGGGCTCGCGAGCGACACACGAGAAAAGCTGCGCAGATATCGAGTCGAGATAAGGGCCGGAGAAGTAAAGAGATGATGGGGGGAAAAATGTGGGCACGAGGACGATACGAGGAATACGCGTAGGTTGGTTATATTACTGCGCGATAATGACTGAAATGGAGAGACTTTTGAGCGCGCGCGCGTATGTGTGTGTAAGTATATGTGGAATGGAGTGTCATATAGTTGCGGAGAAGTGCAGGAGATTTTGCTGCCGGAGTATAGGAATGATTTATACGGTGCATAAGGCTGTTATCGCGCTCGATAGGATGAAAAGAGATTTCTTGGTTTTTATATATATAGGAATATAGAAAGCTCAACTGGACTAGCTTTATTTTTTTAACAGTTTTTTGTATATTTGAGTTCCTTATATTTCTTATTTTTGTATATAAGACAGAGCTTTTTAAAATAATTCGAGAAATACGTTCGGCATCGTGAATATAGTCATCTGTTATCTTAAATAATAGATATCGTAAAATATTATAAAATATATTTGGGGAAAGAAAACTTAAGATAAAATATATAAAAAAAAAAGAAATGATAATTTATAAAATTTCTCCAAACGAATTCCTATACCTTCAGCTCGATTAAGCAATATTGCTCCAGAAGCCACCAGTAAATAACTTCGATCTAATTAATGTTTCAGTATCCGACGCGATAAATTATTTATAATTAAGCAAAAAAAACATCGAGAGCCAGGCGGAAAAAAAGAATATAACGAAAATGGCAGCGCCGCCAAGTACCACACGACGCGATCATAAAAAATTGACGTTCGCTCGCGCTCGACTTTACACATATTCGCGCGCCCGCAAAAAGGGCAAAAATCGCATATCGCGTATATAAAAGCACACACACTCGCGGCGTTTTTCCAAAAGCCATTTAAAGAAGATAAAAAATCGCGAAAGAGGGTGGGGAGGGGGAGAGGGGGGAGAAAAAGGTCTTAAAGCCATCGGGTTGGACGTTGTACATAGCAGCGGAAATGGCTTATATATACGTGGGATATCGTAACTCGCCGAGGCGCATTAAATTCCCCGGCGTCTACTTCGGCTCGACGAGGCGCGATGAGACGAATATGTATACACACACAGCCACACAGAGTCCGAGCGCACCGATACACACACGTCTATATATATATACGCGTAGCGAACGTCGGGAAAAAAGGGGAAAATCATTTAAATCGAATTCCGTAACTCAGATTCATTCCCGAGATACAAAACACTTGGAGCGCGTTTTAAAGTCTTGATCTTCTTCGGTGAAGCGAAGGTATATATATACACACGGCAGCTGGATGATTTTCCCTAGGCTCTCGGGGGATCAGTTTTAACGCTCGACTTGTGGTCACCGTCTGTCTGTCTCTGTGTGTCTGTGTGTTGGGGCCAGTATGGGACGTAAAAACTTTTCTTTTTTTTTCTTTTTTTTTTTCCAGTGAGAGGAAGAGACGCGCGTACCGCGATTGCCGATAAAACGTCTGGATTTACGAGGCGCGCCGTTTTATATGCGCGCGCCTCGCGAGATGCAATGGGACGAATTTCATCGGGACGTTTACGAACAAAATTTTTGTTTTCCGATCTTGTCGTTTCTTGGGTTCTGTTTTTTTTTTTAATTGATGCGTACTTTCTGAAATCAAAGGTTATCGGGAACTTCAGAAAATCATGAGGATTGAGGTTTTCAAGTACGAACAGTTTTATGAGCTTTGTTTATCTCTTGACTTTTAAGACAATGAGTTTCGTACGGTTTCGTATCGTACGCCAAGTGAAGTTTGGTTTGTCACTTAACTTTTTCAATGCTATAATAGTTGTGATTTGGACTCCGTCTGAAAATAAATATTATATTAATATTTTAATTTGATTGAAATTTAAAAAGGTCTAATGTTTAATCGAAGCTATTATACCAGAAAAAGAGTTGTTTTCTGACTAAATTATTTCTTGTTTACCGTAAAGTCCCGCAAATATTAGTTTTCATAGTGTTAAAAGAATGTTATTCCCTTTACAGTTATATTTATCTCAATACTAAAAATATTACTTCGTTTGAATTCTGTTTCATTAGTAAACATTTACCTTTCATAAAATAATAAATGCCCACTACTTTAAGTCTTATCTGGTTTATCTGCACATCATCTTAAATAGCCTCATAGCTGTATAAACTCTTTATTATAATTAAATACCAATAATTCTATAAATATCTCGATACATTTATAAAATTCCTTTACTTAAAATATATATTCAATATATTCAAACATGGCTTATTCGGATTACTACAATAATTGATGCCCAATAAATTTACAGTTCCGACTAAAACAGCAGTTACGATTAGACAATACGCAGACGGAATGAAAATTGGTACCATAGAGAAGCAGCAAAGAAACAGAAGCCATAGGATACATTGACACTGACGCTAATGGCGGGGGGACACTAGCAATAATTCTTCATAATACAGCGAAATATTTAATAAATATTATTCTTTATTTTATTATAGCTTCATAATTTGAAATTAAAGTACACCACGGCAGCTGCCTTGTAATGTCGAGCTAAGTACGCGCAATAATATTAACGGTCGACATCAAATTAATAACATAAATATTTTTACCCGCAAATTACTCGAGCTGCATTCATTTATATGCCCGTGTGCACCGCACAATATAAAAGTCTTAGAGTTATTGTACTTTATCGTCACTTCCACGTCATTATCATTGCTATTACACTTAGGCACGCCACTGCACTTTATACATACCTATACAGCTTATAGTGGCGAGCTATGCGTGGACCGGTAAAAATTAACATTGACATTCGTTATTTATAATGTTTAACAAATAATTATCGATATTGTTGATTACCATATACAGAGTAGTCAAACGGTCCGCAGTACGCAAAATCCTCGGTACAAGCAAAAAGGGAAAAGAACATCTCCGTATACCTTATCGCGCACTTCACCGGCAATCTCCGTTCGCACTAATTTCTCCCTCGAATAAAAGAAAGAACATTATGTATAGGTATATATAGACCGGGAGCTTGAACTCGTTCCCACACATACTTCACGCGTGTGCGCATGGAGAAGCGCAGAAGCTGCTGCTGCTGCTGTTGCTCCAGGAAAATGAGCAACGACGCTGATACTGCACGACAACGAGTGCACGGCCAGCGCATATATACATACATATATATATATATGTATATATACATAAAGAGAGTCGCGCCACGGGTAATCGGCTATCGTAAATTGGCGCGAGCGCGGCTCTCTTTTTCGTCTCCCGTTCGCTCGCTCGGTCTCTCGTGCACCGATAAATTCAAGAAGGGGTTGCCGCTGCCGCCGCGGTAGCCGCTCGCGCACAGAGAGACGTCGCGCGCGATATTCGAGGAGGAATTACGAGCGCGGGGGCACGAAAATAGTCTCGCATGCCTGATCATAATTAATAACGGCCGGGGACGATGCTGCCGCCACCGATGCTCTGCTCGCAAAGCTGTCGATACCAGACTCCTGGGGCTTTCTGTAATATCGTGTGTCGTGCGTGTGTGTGTGTGTGTGTGTATGTGTGTGAAGGAGAAAAAAGAGGCCGAGGTAAAGGCGCCGAGCTTCTGTATAATATTTTCCGTGCTATCCTCGATATATAAATATATCGAACTTTCGAGTCTTTTTTGTTTTAGATATATAGAGAGAGGTTCGATGCATTATGTCCCTGATATTGCTGATGACTTTTCGATCGTTTTTTTTTTCCTGTGCTGCGCGAGAGGGGATTGCTTTGAAGTGGCGGCAAATATAGGGTGGCTCTTGACGACCTAAGTGCAGATTATTATACTTTGGGTGAGTGATTGCATCGCTGAATATGTTTTGGCGAGCCTTTTATCTGCTCCTGTTGCTTGCGATATTGTTGATGGAGGTGAAGCGCTTATCACTGCCTCTTATTACATTAATGCTATAGGTGTATACTATCATGTCTAACTAGTAAAAAGAGAATTACCGATTGATAGTATTAATAAATTTTGATTTATCTGCGGGAAAAAACGTTAATTTTCATCCTAAAAAATTTCGACTGATAACGATAAAATTGAACATATATGAAACTGAACCAAACTAATAGTTTGTCGTAAACTAACAGCATCAGCCGCGCGACTTGAGCATCTCTTTTCGCTATATCTAAAAGATCGTTCTTTATCGCAGACTTCCCCCATATAACGTTGAAAAGAAGTCGCCGGCAGCCCATTGAACTGAATCACCGTTGCCGCGGCCTAACTCTGCGCATTTCTAATTAAAGGCCGGGTCAACTTATCACTGCGGCCAAGTAGCTTTAATTGAGCTTCTGCGCACCGTGCAACGCATATATAGGTATAAAGGAAAAAGGAAAAAGCGCGGTAAGGCCGCGGCGCGCGAGTGTCCGCAACTTAATATATAACCGTAATTTTTAATACCCGCGCTAAATAAGCCGCGCGCGCGCGCACCTTTCATTAATAACACAATGTAATCTTAATCGGCGGCCATGCAGCGCCGTGGTCTACTTTCTATAAAACAATTTTTCTCTCCTCCCCTGCTACCCTTTACCAGTGTGTAACTGCCCGGTAGCCGGCGCCCAGCCATCAGCCAACAACGGGAGCAGCCGTACAAATCACGAGTGCGGCTCGCGAAATCGAGCTGAGCGCATAGGCTATTCATCGACGAGCAGCGGCCCCATTAAAAGTTTCGCGTACACTCGCGCCGCGAAGTCACTGTATATCGCATAACGTATAACTGCTGCTGCTGCTGCTGCTGCTGCTGCTGCTGCTGCTGTGGCTCGCCAAAGTCCATTATACCCCGGCTCTTGCATAACTCATGTATAAATTCGAAAATCTCATATATACATCGACACCCGCCGACTGCTCACCGAACCACGTATATCACTTCTCTCTCTTTCTCTCTTTCTTGCTTCTCTTCATGGATGAGCGAATATTATTGGCTCGCTGCTAATAGACTCTCCTTCTCTCTTTCCCCTCTCGTTCGGTTTATGCCGCGCGGGTGTTTTATAAGCGTAAGCGCGGCGCGGTAGGCAGTCGGTGCGCACGCGGACCGAGTGCAGCAGCAGAGAGCGAGAGAGAGAGAGAGCCGCGTCGTAAATCCCAGGCGCAAAGCGAGTCGCGCTCTCCGCGATAACAGGAAACATAATATCGCGTGCGCACAGGGAGTTGCCGCTGCAGTGGCAACGAGGCTTAGCGCGTAACGCGCGCGAGCTCCGCGTCGCGTCAGGACGAGGGGGAGATAAGGGGTGGAGAGCTGCACATCCTTGTTTTTCCGGGAGCTGCTTAGAAAATGAGCGGGAAGCTGCTGCTCTGCTCCTGAGCCGCACAACTGCATATAATAGGAACCATGCTGCATGCAGACTTACATTGTTTTTTGAACGATCTTTTATTTGCTCTCGGGATTTACGAGTATTCGTAAATGGGTTTACCGGGAAGCTTCTAGATTTGGATAATTGTACAGATGTCGACTTAAGGCGCAGTATTGTTATGGTACTGCATAATTATTTTGCTGATTTGGATAATATTTGAAGGAGAACGTCACATAAAGTATTTGCTTCGCGAGTGTCTTATTAATTGCGAGAATATTGCAAAATCTTCAACTCATTAATTTTACGTCATTACAATTTTTGTCTGTTCCACTGAACCACTGGATTTTCATATTTAATTATATATTCAAAAAAGGAGTAAATATGAAAATCACATATGCAATGTTGCTCTCGAAATGTAGATAAGGCATCGACGTCTAATAAGTTAGATCTTAATCTATAAATTATCAAATGATGCATTAAAGTGTAATAAATAAAGATATAGCGTTATTCGATTAATGACGTAATCCAATATATCGATTTTCTAAAGTTACTACGTGGTTACGTATGTATGTGTAACAAATATTCAAATGTTATGCTCGATAAAAACACTTCCGAGACGGAGGATCATTTTTTCCGCGCACCGATAATATCGTGCTCAAACTCGAATTACTATACGTCGCCACAATGAATTCGGCAGCGAACTATACGTCACTCAGTCCCTATAGACCACCGAATAGAATCGTCACACTAAAAAAATAATAAACATCTCCGCTCGATAAATATTCATGGCCAATCCGAGAAACGAGAAAGAAAAAAAAAACGCAGAACAAGAGCACAATCAAATCAAAACAATCTCTATATTCGAATGGTAACAAAGACCTTACTCCCAATTATCGCTCGGCTCATCGGGTCTTTCTCTACAAATTTGATTGACCTTAACTCTCCGTTTCCCTCGCAATCGTCCTTTCTCATCTTTTTTCCCTCACACACACGCACACACACGCAGAGTACGCACAGACGACAAGAAGAGAGAAAGAGATAAAGAGCAAGCAATTAAGGGAAAACTTGGCGTCAAGCCATAACTCCCTCTCTTCACGAAGTGGAAAAAAAAAGGTAAGAGCGCGCCGAACACCGAACGTCAATTCCGCCTAATAATAATCGACCGTCTCCCTCTGCTGTGTATACCTTCTTTCCTATATATATATATACGAGTAGGTTTTTGACAGGGTGGCGAACAAGTGGCGGTCGGCCCATTTCCTAAAACGAGTTCTCACGCGCAAGTGAGCAGGCAGGTCTCTCTCTCTCTTGCTCTCCCTCTCTCTCTCTCGTAAAAAGGATGACACACCCATACGGAATACACATATACCCACACATCGGCGCAGGCAAAGAGCGAGAGAGCGAGAGAATAAGGGACCAAGGGGGCACTTGCCTTCGAGCTCGGGCCGCGAGTTACGACATCCTGGATTATAATGTACACACTCTCCCGCTCCCTCACACACACACACACACACACACACACATACCCCTGAAAAATCCCCTTTCGGATATAAAGACTCCTCTCTCTCTCTCTCTCATCTACGACGCCTTAGCAACAAGCGAGAAAGAGAAGGAGAGTTGGATAAATCGAGAGCAGCTCGCAGTGTATATCTATATATATGTACGTGTATATGGTCCGTGGTAGCATGCGGAGAGAGAGAGAAAAAAATCACAAAAACGCTGGAAGAAGAAGAGGAGGAGGAGGAATAAGATGAAGGGGACCAGAGGAGTTCTCTCTCTCTCTTTCTCGAGCTCTCGCGTCTTCTTATACACGCTCCACTGCAGAGACTGCACGCAGGTATACAAGCTCTCTCTCTCTCTCACTCACACACACACACGCGCACGCACACACTCACAGTGACTGTGAATCTTTGTGTTTCTCCTTGAGTTGGTCTTGACTCGGGGGTGTCTGACAGGTGCATCTCTTATACACAGCGTGCGAGACTTAAAGATTTTCTATGCTCTTCTCCCCACATGTGCGCCTCCCGCTGATGTGTTTTGTTACGCTGTGTGTATACGTGTGTGTACGTGTGCGTGTGTGTGTGCGTGCGAGCTCGCAACGCCCCCATGCATGAAAACGTGAGAGATATTCCAGGGCGGTGACGAGAGAGAGAGAGAGAGAGAGAGAGAGAGAGAGAGATTCAGGTAGAGAGAAAGAAAACGATCGTGTATATACGCGCGCCCCGAATGTAGGCTCGAGAGAGCGCGAGCTCAGATTATCTCGGTGCGATGCGTTTTTTCGAGGAGGAGGGAGAGAGGAGCCAAGAGTCATATGTGGATAAATATCCGATTACTTTGGCCATTCGGGGAGAGGGAGGACTATTTCGAATGGATATAGACGAGGATAGGAATTTCGGGGCTTTTCATATATCGCGGCGCTTGCTTTCTTTCTCTCTCAATCTCCACTCTAAAGTCGTATTTTTGGGATTGCCTATGCATGTCTCTCTTTCTCCGACTGACTTTTCCGTTTGGTGCACGACCGCTCGGCTGTTCTGTATAGGATTCAGGGATGCGCGTGTGTAATGCCTTTGTCACCGCTAATAAAGCCAATATTGCGTTCGGGACTCATTCGCATGTATTCAAGTTACTCATGCACGTGCATCGCCGTGGATTTTTATTTCACTCACATTCCATTAGATTGCGTGCATAATTTTGAAAAACTGAAAGTTAATGTATATCGTATAGTGTATCTATACAAATCTATTTTAAAAATGCATGTTTATGATTCCAACAAAAAGGACTCACTCCCTTTTGAGAAGAATTTTACAACTCCTATGATTATGATAATCACGTCGAATATCTGTCTAACGCACGAAAGCTACTATTTTTTATCATACCATAAGGTGAACACAAGAAAGCCTTTTAAAATATTATATAATTTCAAAATTTCGCAATGGTTATTAAATAAATATTTTTGTTATAAAATATCATTCTTATATATGAGATAAACGTCAAACGTATATAGCACGCATGCAAACCCAAACAACATATATCGGTGGTCAGAATTTCGAAAACTCTCCAGTGAAAAGATTCAGGAAACGATCGAAGAAGAAGATGAAAGTCTCCGAAATTCAATCTCGATAACGAAACTTTTTAATTTTAAAAATCAACTTCGCCAAAAAATTGTTCAAACATCACGCATTTTATATTCCTTGAATAAACGGACATTCTTCGATATACAGATTTCACTCGAAATACCCGGAGGGAAGTTGCAAACAAAATCTCATCTGATTATTAACATCCGCGCTTATCACGTGGGCGATCTTTTTCAAAATACACTTTTATATAAAAAGTGTTTCAAAGAGAGGAAGCTTCCCCACTTCTTCGTACTACACATTTATATACATGCGTGTCTGCAAAGCTACCACGGGTGTTTTGTATGTACACATACACATACGCACGCACACACACACATTTATATATATATATATATAATCTATATATGTGTGAGACATGGGTCACGCGAATGAGGAATTATGTAATCGTATTAAATTATATACGCCTTGCAAATCACCCGCTTCGTGTGCCTTCTTTCGAAACTGTTCTCTCTCTCCCTCTCTCTCTCTCTCTCTCTCTCTCTTTCTCTCTCTCGTTCTTTTCCTTCTTTCTCTTTTTCGCTTCTCTCTTTCCGCCCGACTGTGTCCACGAGACTCTCTATATATATACGCCGAGCCTCAGCAACGTTAAAATTGAGATTTTACTTGGACGGCCACTCGGCTACGCTCGGGAATAAATTAATACTAATCGCCAGTCACTGATAGTACGGAAATTACGCTATTAATATGTGTTCGACTGAGGTGGAATTCTTGACTTTTTTTTCCTTCTCTGCAGAGGATATAAGCGAATTTTTTCACGATCGTTCGAGAGTCAATTTTATAAATCTGAAATAGTCTGAAAGTTATTTACGTTGTCGGTGAGCGCGTTTAAGCGTTTTTGAATTGCCGAAACATTTGGTTATCCGGATGAGTCACCGATCATTTCAAAGAATAAAATTCAAATGGTTCGAGTACGAAAAAAAAAATAATAAAAGATTAATACGAAAATAATCTTTTAAATAGGAATAAGAACCTACGAATTAATTCGTATTTTCCTGTTTCATCAATCACTTTTCGCCCAGAAAAAAAAACACAACTTCTATCATTTCACTTTATAGATGCGTATAGCTGACTTGCGATTTTAGATTAGCTCAAATTCTACGTCGAACGTCAACCGTTATAGGGACTTAATTGTTCTTCTCGAAACATTTTACAAGTCTCGCGCTTCTCATTTTGTATATATAGAAAATGATTTCTAATGAAGCCTAACGACTTCGTCTCCAAGGATGAAAAGATTTGTACCTATGACTTCCAAGAAATACTCGAAGAGGAATTCAAGTCTAAAATATAATCGAGCGGAAGTTAAAAAAAAATATGCATTCGTTTTACAGTCACCATTAACATCGAGTTTTCGTATAAGAATGCCCATATTACTTCAACGTCATATCTCTAATACAAATAGAAAATTGTAAAGCAATAAAATCACCGGAGATGAAAAACTTTTTCTCTAAACGATGATCGATGCGCCAACAAAAGCAACGGCGCACATCAGCTATTCTTTTATCTCCGCAGTAATCAGGCACCAAAACAAGAAGCAGCAGCAGCAGCAGCGGCGGCGGCAGCGGCGGCGGCAGCGGCGGCGGCAGCGGCAGAACTCGGTACGACGCTTTGTCTAAGAGAAGCTGCGGAGCGATCGTCGCGAGGAGCGCATGCGAGGCCTTTTTAGGGTCGAGCGACAGAAAAAGAAGTCGCGTCGCATGCTCCGCAGTCGTCGTCGTCGTCTGCAGCTCGCGCGGCTACGGCCCTAACTGTTTTCTGCGATTGCGATTGCCTCCGCTCGTGGCCGCAGCCTTTATAAGAGTAAGACGCGAATAATGCCCTCCAAGGTGTGGTACCGAGAATCCGACTGTTTTCTTCGGTTTTTTATTTTCCTCGATCATGGTTAACTGATCGTTGCTTGCGTTGGCGAGCGTCCATGAGAGTTTGTTTTTATAAAAATACATGCCGGCTCGACAGATTTACTGAAATTTTAATGCTCTTTATATCTTCGAGTGAGAAAACATTTTGCTGTAATTAGAATGAATTCTGGCCAAGTTAAATATCTGTTATTTAAGGATGAAACTAAGACATTTAATATTTTACTGTTTATCATTTAAAAAACTTGATTAAGCAGCATTATATTTCAAAAAATATAACTAATTTTTCTATTCATGCATAATCCTGAGTTGAAATATCTAATATATTTCATTTCAATTTTCCCAGTCTGTACCACAATCGCGGTGATATAAAAAGTGATTCGCTGAAACTACTAAAGTATAATAGCCTCTTAAGAAAACCGTAAAGTGTCAGAGAAGATAATGGCAGCTAATTATGCAGTTAAACGCACAACATTTACACTAGATAATAGGAGACGATATAAAAAAAAAGCGCGTAATCGTCGTGTGCTCATTTTCACCTCGATACACCAAAGCAATACCACATCAGCGTCCGCGCAAAAACGGCAAACATCATTGGCCTGCGCAACTTTCGATACGCAGAATTAATTTGGAACGTCTCTTTTTCTCGCGGTATATTGCACAATAGAAATCGCCGCGGAAAAAGAAAATAATAATTAATTGACGAGCAACGATCAATCAAGCAAATAGAAGGATCAATTAATCTTTTCTCGTGCTGGACCGCTTTAAAAACGAACCACCAGCTCGTACACATCGTG
The DNA here is from genome assembly GCA_900490025.1 of Megastigmus dorsalis. Classification (NCBI taxonomy): domain Eukaryota; kingdom Metazoa; phylum Arthropoda; class Insecta; order Hymenoptera; family Megastigmidae; genus Megastigmus; species Megastigmus dorsalis. The sequence goes on from UELU01141749.1 coordinate 58,103, forward strand.
CAAAATTAATTAATTTAAAGCAGAGTTTACAGAATGGCAATTAACAGAGACGGGAGAGACGGGAGAACTTTAGCGTGCAGATGCAGGCAGAAAAAGTAAAACAAAGCTCTCTCTCTCTCTCCTTTGCGACCGCGCGTATACAGCTTTTCCAAAGAGACAAGCGCAAATTCGCGGTTCTCACGCTCGGCGCTCGCGGAGAAAAAGCTGATGAATATATTCAGCACGTATCGTCCGGCCAGCATCAATTATTCCGAAGTGCGCTCACTTTGTTAAAGGACTTAAGCGAATCGAGTATTATAACGGGCGTAGGCTGCCGTCGCGGCCCTCGACGACTGGTTAATACGACGCCGCCGCCACCGCCGCCACTTGCACACGCATGAAAACGTACGATGATAAGCTTTATGAAGCCTGACAAACTCGATATCCTTATCGGAGCAATAACGTTTCACCGTTTGCGAATCTCGTTTGCCATCCTTCTCTCTCTCTCTCTCTCTCTCTCTCTCTCTCTCTCTCTCTCTCAATCTCTCGTGTTCTTTTGCTTTCTCTTCGCACGGCCGCTCTATTTCTGTCTCTCCTCGTGTCTGCTTACCCCTCTTGATATTTTTTTTATTCTCGTTTCGTTAATGTCGCGGCTGCCGCGGAGGAAGGGAGAAAAAGAGCATGAGATTTTTGCTTTTATAGACGGGCCGCGGCTGAGAGCTGCACAGGGGGAATGCCTTCGAGGGATGGATGAAAAAGTGTCGCGAATCCGCACGAGTCGTGAGCCGACCAATAAGGGAATAAGACTATGCCTCCTTTTAGCTTTCTCCTCTTCTCTGTTATATATGTTTTTTTTTTCTGATTGCAGGGTATCGCTACACAAAATCGATATACCGCGTGTGTTTCAAATTATATTAGCAAATAATATTTTCGTTAAAACTTTGATTCTCGTTTAAACGATAATGAAGATTTTTCACTATGCCTATATCGTTTACCATTATAAGTATTTTAATTATTATTATTTTAAATGAAAATCAAATGAGGAAAACGATCATAATTCAATCTAAACACGATTTCAAACCGCGATTTATAATAATGTTGATTTACAAAACCAGGAAATTCCGCGAGTGCAACGTCCCAACTGACCGTAAAACAATACCCCATGACATCAGCATACGGCTTCTAAAACGTCGAGCGCTGCTCATTCACGTTTCGTTCCCGCGAACGCATACGTATAGCCTCTCGCGTCAGCGCTCTGCATATTGTCGAGCGAAGCCAAGGAAGCCCCCGGAGACTTGAACGGCTCGCTACTTGCACAAGCGATGTGACCCCCCTACTTCCGTCGCCACCTATTCTACATACTTCTACTCTGCGGACATTCGACACCTTTCTGGTAAAAGCACATAGCGAATGAGGAATGTTTTGAGTGATTATTTGACCTTGACTTGAATCTTGTGATTAATATTTAAAAGTAGTAATTAAAAGTAGTTTGAACCTTTTATAACTGTTTATACTCTTGATAGTTTGTAGAGTAAATGGTAGAGTAAGTTATATTAATTAAAAAAAAATAAACTACGTAATTTAATTCTATTAGTTAGTCGATATTCAACGTGAAAAATAATTTTTCAATCTTGCCGCACACCGCACGATATACAGAGCCAAGCATTTTCCTTTACGAAGTTCAGAGAGTATCGTCCTCAATGTCAACGCCGCATATCAGCAAGAGGAAAAAGTGTCTCGACCGAAGCAACCAAGAACGATCCGTCGAGTAATGGCATGCAATATAAGTGAAACGTATATATATATATAAGCTGGACGTCGCGCGCTAATTGGCCGTCGTTTGCAGCGATTTTTTTCGCATCGAATCTTCACCGCGCGCGTATGCATAATCGACAATCGATCGGGAACGAAAGAGCTTATATATACATATACAAAAACCAAGAGAAAAATCTCCCGGACGATAAAACGTGTTCCGGAGAGATAAGTCCGAGGCTCACATGAGCAAACTTTCACGGTAAACAGCCCGAGAGTGACGCTTTATCGTTTAATTAATGCCGGATGTTTCGTTTCTGCATCTCCCCTGCAATCATCGGAGTATATACACGTATATACGTATATGTGTAGTATATTGATAATCCATCGCAGTGAGCGAGAGATGGAAAATACAATCAAGGGTAATGCATTTCAATTATTCGCTGGGGATACTTTCGATCGAAGGCAGCGATACTTTAGCGATTCAATTATTGCTATTAAAGCAATTGCGACCCGGGGCAAAAAGGCGCTTGTGTACAATATACGATTCTCGAATTTACAATTTTCGCGTGCTTGTGCTGTTTAGGTGGTAAGTGCGGCGTTTACGTTATCGCCAATATATGAAAATGCATCGAGACTCGGTATATATTCGGACAGTCCGACTGGACTGGGAAGTTGTAATAGTGGTTAAAGCAATTTGTGAAATCATCTGTGTTTATTCGCCAAAACTTTACATTATTTTGCATGCATTATTTCCACGCGAGCCGCGATGAATGAGTTGGTCGATATACATAGCCTAGCGCGTGTTTGACTGGTATAGAAATATCGTGAAGCTGAAAATTGCAATACCTAAAATATTCTCATAATTTGAGCACGTATTCAATGTAATCGAAGTGTTGAAAGTTCGAATATTACGGTAAAACCATTAAAGCAGATATTAAATAAAACCAAAATATACAAATTAACACCAAGTAACAAAATCAATAAATGTCTTTCCAAAGAAAATAATAATGACGAACCCTTAGTGCGCGGACGTTATAAAATAATAGATTTTTGTTCAATAGAAACAGCACATCGGTCGATGAACAATTTTCATTATTTGAAGTATAAAGATCATCCCAGCTGGTCCACGAAAAATTTCATCCCGTCACAGTCGCGCACGTACGCGTACAGTCGTATACAGAGAGCGAGAGGCGGACGAAGAGAAGACGAAGAAGAAGCAGGAGAAGAAGAAGAAGGTATAAGAATCGGCGGCTGCACGGGAGATCGGCCAATTTATCCTTACAAATTGCAGCGTACTCGAATCGTTTTCTGGTCGTTTTCGAGCTTTCTATCTCTCACTCTCTCTCGTTCACTTATAACCGCGCGGCTGCTCGCGCGCCTCTGCGCTTATACACATGCCTACGCGCGCGCGACCGTCTTGTTTCACCCGCCCACGCTCTCTCGGTTGTTCGCTCTCTCTGTATCTCTCTCTCTCTTGCGCACGCCCGCGTAGGCGTAAGCGCATGGCTCTCTCTTTCTCCCTCTCTCTCTCTCTCTCTTTCGCGAAGACCAAAAGGGGAGAAGAGAGAGAGAGAGAGAGAGAGAGAGAGCGGATGTCCATCACGAGACACCCTCGACAGTTCACTTCCTTTCTCTCTCTCTCTCTCTCGTTCGCGATTTCACTGAGCCTCTCTCTCGTTTTGCTCGCTTTTTATCCGTACTTTTCCCTTTCTCTCTCTCTCTCTCTCTCTCTCTCGCTCTCTCGGTCTCTCGCTCCCCTCTTGAGCTTTACTTGCGCGTGCGTATATACGCGTATATGTGTACTTACGCGTCTCAGTCCGCGCTCCGGTGGAAGCGATTGAAAATTTTCCACGCAGCGTCGGGAGAGCAAGAGCGAGACAGAGAGAAAGAGAGAGAGAGAGAGAGAGAGGAGCAAAAGATTGTGGCGGCAACTACTTCCCTGTACGAGAGGAGGGAGATAGAGAGAGAGAGAGAGAGAGAGAGAGAGAGAGAGAGAGAGAAGCAGGGTCGCATTAGGCGGCATAGCCCGAGGCTGTCTTCTCTCGCTGGCTGCCCATTTTTCACCAGTCCTCTTTTTTCTCTCTTCCTCTCTCTCTCTCCCTCTTCTTTTTCGTTCTCTCTTCTTTCGTTTCTTTCTTATTTTTTTTTTAATTCCATCTCCTCCTTTTTCTCCATTTAATATCTCCCCCTCCTGAGCCTCCTCTTCACCACCTCACTCGCGGCTTGTACTAACCGTATACACACATACACTCTGTCTCTTACTCACTCGCACGCCTTCTTTTTTCCCTCTTGCACGGGATGTATTACGTACGTACGCTCTTAACGTAGATTTTTCGTTTCTCTTTCTCCCACTTATACATATTCCTACGCCCCACTACACGAGAGTTCTACAGTTTCATGCAATCTCAAACTAAATCTCATTTGTATATATCTATGTACAATGTGATACCAAAACAAGCAGTAATAGGATCCGAATTCTGTTCTTATTGTTGAATTTTGAAAACTTTTAATAGGTAATAAAGAGTTGTCCAAAATTATTATGAAACGGTATGAATATTTTTTTATATCATATAATATCAAAAATTTCATTACAATAAACTCAACACTTTCGCTGCGGCATTTGAAAACCAACGAGCAGTCTAAAGTCCACTGTTATAGCTTGAAAACGATTGTCGATTTATAAATATATTCTGCATAAAAAAGTCCACTCTTTTTGTCCGTCTTACCCAATGTCTCGTTTTTCAGACTGCGTCGCGCTCGTCCAAAGGTATATACATATATACACACAGAGACAAACACAGCAAGATCGACCTGCGCGTTTTTTCCAACTCTCTCTATATATAGGACGAGCAGAGCGCGCTTTTTTTGCCGCGAGCTCGTATACGGACATGCGAATGCACCATATCTCGGCGATTCTCCTTTTCGTCGAGCCGTGCACTTCTAGGTATGTCTCTCTCCTTCCATCGGTCTCTCCCCCTTTTCTTCATCTTTGCTATACCTGAAAAAGAAACTAAACCGCTATAGAAAAGTAATTCTACTTCGGAACTTCAAACCAAAACCAAAAAAAAAACTCGCACTTATTGTCATTCGTTTTGCAACGAATTCCTCTATCGCGTCCGTATCTCCTCGAGATTGTTTCTCTCGAAGCCTCGGCAACGGCGCGTCCCATAAGCACCCATTTTTTTCACCGAGTGTACACACACCTTCTTTCCGACTTCTCCCTCGGCACCCAGACTGTATCTTTTCGCCGGGGAGAGCCCCACTACACGCATTACTGGCGTCTCACGGACGTCTGTGTTTTCCTGCTGTAGCAGCAGCGGCGCGGCGGCAACAATTCTCTTTCTCCTGCTATGCGGCCAGGTATCCTTCTCAAGGTAGTCCGAGCTGTGCGCGCCGAGAAAGACCGAGTTTCGTCTCTATCTCTTTCTCTCTCTCACTCTCTACATTCAGAAAGAAAACTCACCGGGGCTATTGTGCGAAATGGATATAGGGACTTTTGACGATCAATGCTCTATTGAGGTACAGCGTCAATACTGAGCCGATTAGCACCTATAACAAACGAACAGGTATTGAATCAACGTTGGTGTGGAGTATATATATACCTACGTAAAACGTTGACGGAAATCACATTACCGCGGCAATACATATAACATATATACAACGCATGTTTCTTCATTTTACACTGTTCGATAATAATTTTTCATCGAACGTTGGATGAGCGTATTCGTCAGCTGGTGAATATATATATACATGCACCAGTGACTCAACACCATCCACGCAGAATTAATTTTGATATAAATCTCGAGCCTTTTTTTCGATCAACTATTATACCTATATATATATATAGGCTCAGCTTGTTTTCTCTGTGGCCAAGAGTTGCGAAATTCCCATCAGCTATATATATACACACATATGTATATAGTCGAACGATAGAGCAAAGCCGCTGGTCACAAAAAGGCTTACAATCTAATCCCGCGACGAGGATTGATAACGTTTTAACGAGTGGCATTCAAATGTACTTCGCCGCGCGCGGCTATATTATGGGGCGTGCACGGTCGCGGCCGTCTCGTGAGGAAAAAGGTTTTTCGAAAGGAACTTATAATACAGGCGCAATCTATACCGCGGCATGGACGAAAAAGAAAAACATCCATAACGGCCCGCATTAAGCCGAGTTTGTTTAGCTTTGGCAAAGAGTTTAAATTATCGACTATGTGGCTCGTGCTCTTTCAGCCGTTCGATGCCCGAATCAGCCCAACGATTCATAATAACAGCGAATTCGCGCTCTAATCGCATGCGCGCGTTATGTAGGTAGTGGTTTTCGCGTTAAACGAGAGAGTGAGAGCTTCTATTTTCGCGTTATATACGTATATACGTAGGCCGGCGCACGCGCACCGGGCGTAGAGAGCCTATCATTTTGCGCGCGAGTTGGCCGAACGTTGATCGATGCATCCCCGCGAAAAACTACCAAGCGGCGATTCATTATAAATGGCCACTTTCCAAGTGGACAGGAAAGACGGAGATGGAGATGGAGGAAGAGGAGGAGGAGGAGAAGGAACGAGAGGGAGAGAAAGAGTTCTCATCCAGAGACGAGTTCTCTCCAGAGAGAGAAAGAGAGAGAGAGGAAAGAGTCGGCGGGAGATGTCCGATAATGCCGGGTGGCCAGTGTACGCTACAGAGACTCTCGCGGCTGTCTCCTCGTCTTCGTCTTCTCTCTTCCTCTCTGCTCTCCGAATCACTCGTGCATATGTGCGCACATGCGGCTGTGCGTGTGTGCGTTTCAGAGCTGCTCGCAGAAGAGAGCGAGCGAGAGGGAGGATATTCCCATCCGCCGCTCTGCTGCAGGCCGCGCGGTCCATAAGTCGCTTTCTCTCTCTCATTCTCTCTCTTTCTCTCTCGCGTGTGCTCTAATGCACCGCGTACGGCCTTTACGTAACGCCTGCAGAGCGAGACGGAAAGTCATTTATACACGTATGTGTGTGTGTGCGCGTGTGTGTGTGTGTGTGTGTGTGTAGTCACGAGAGTCGAAGATGAAGGAAGAAGTGGCTGTTCTCGGGATGTTCGAACGTCCTTATCTTTCAACCTATAATGCGCTCTTTCGCTCTCCTCTATACAATATATACATATATACTGCACATATAGGCACGAATATACGCGCGGATGCTGCGCGACGCTCTGTACCTGCGTGTCTCTCTCTCTCTCTCTCTTGCTCGTACACCGTTGTATATACGTATATATTGGTGCGTGTCGCCTCTTGGCAGAGAGATACAGAGAGAGAGAGAGAGAGAGAGAGAGAGACTTGAGGAGTCGAGGAGAGGTGGGAGTAGCGAGGGTCCAGCGGGAGGTGCGTGGAGGAGGAAGGCGCAGGGAGGCGGGGAGGGAACCGAGGAGATTATAGCGAGCGATGGAGCGAGACGGAGGCTCTTGAAACGCTGCTGTGTTCGAGAGGGAGCGAGAGAGAGTGAGAGAGAGTGAGTGAGAAGGGAGCGAGGGAGAGGAGAGGGTGACGTAGCAATATACACGTATACACACACACACATGTATATACGTATGTAAGGTGCGACGGAGCGAACGGCAACGGCGGCTGTAGCAGCGGCGGCGGCGGCGGCGGCGGCGACTCTCCTACGGCCTACAGGTAGGGATTTGCTCGAGAGCGAGAGTGAGAGTGAGGGAGACAGAGAGAGAGAGAGAGAAGGCCGAGATAGTCATCTCTCTCCCTCTCTCTCTCTCTCTCTTTCTCTCTCTTGCTCGTTGGTTTTCTCGCGTGTGCATGCGCCGGAGCCAAGGCGCGCCAAAGTGAGACGGCGCTATCCTGCACGCGCGCGAATACCTGTATGTGTGTGTGTGTGTGTGTGTGTAGAGCTCAGGTAGCAGAGAGTGATCGAGAGAGCGAGCGAGCGAGCGAGAGTGGGGGGTGGCTGCTGCGGAGGCTCGGATGCTGGGAGGTAGCGGAGGAGAGGAGAGCCTTGCAGCGGCCATGTTGGCGATCTCGCGCTCCATCTCTCTCGCTCTCGTGCATGTTCTCTCTTTCGAGAGAGAGAGAGAGAGAGAGAGAGAGCCAAAGGTATAGGACGACGGCGCAGCCACTGCACGGGGGTGTGCGCGCGCGTGTGTGTATGCATGCGTGTATGTGTGTGTGTGTGCGTGTGGCTCATGGACTATGGCCGAGAGACTCGAGAGCACTGTGTTGTGTATAGGTGAGGCACGGAGGTTCGTTTCTCCGGCTGGGCACGGCCGGCCAACATTCGCCTCTCCTCCGAATATATCGTCTGGACCATAACGCGAGAGGCGCTCCCGAGCGCCGCTCTATACTTGTGCGCGCCTCACGTACACAGGAGCGAGACACCGATAGACACACACGCACACACACGCGCACACACACACACACACACACACACGTACACACGGACACCCGCACACGTATACACTTGCTTCATCTCCGTCTCTCAGGTGTGCGTGTAAGTGTGTGTCCGCGCTGTTGCTGCTGCTGCTGCTGTTGGCCACGGCACACCACAAGACAGAAAGAGAGAGAGAGAGCGCTGCGACGCGTCGTACGTGGAGCATCTCTGAAAAGCCTCCTCCACCCCGCTCTATACGTCGCTGGTGTGTGGAAAAAGCCGAGCCGGACGGTGAGAGAGAGAGAGAGAGAGAGGCTGGAGACCGAGGAACCAGAAACCAGGGCCTGGGGACAGGCCACAGAGAGGAAGGAAAGATATATACCGAGGACTGCAGCAGGAGAGAGAGACGCGCGAGTATAGAGCAGTTGCAGTCGAGTGAATCGCGCGAGGACCCGCCGTGTGTATATATACATATATATAAAATTGGAGATATATCTCTCTTTTTGTCTCTCGTTCGAGTGTGACGATCATATAGATCTTGGCTATACACAAGAGATCGCGGCCGCGCGTACATATCAAAAGTGACAGTGTGCAGTTGTCCCGTCGATGAGATTCTTCATAAATCTGTGTCTCTCCGGCTCTCGTCCGCTACCAAAAAGATTATACACGTACGGCTAGGCTCTGCCCTGCCACGAGATAAGTCTGACGAAGGTAGTCCGCGGTGTGCGCGCGTGTGCAGGTGAGCAGCAAAGAGAGAAAGAGAGAGCGAGAGCGAGATAGAGACAGAGAAGAGCCGCGGCAGAAGTGTGCTGGAGTCGAGCTGGTAGCCTCGCGGATGTCGCCGCAGCCGCCGCCGCCGGCTACGAGGGAGCTGCAGCAGCGCACGAGGAGCTACGTAGCAGTGCAGCCATCAGCGGCTCGTCGCCGATGAGCTAGCAGGACGACGACGACGACGACGACGACGACGACGACGACGACGGCGAGGACTGTAATAGCCTGTCTGCCCTGCAGCGGAGATGTGAGCTGACCGGCACGCAGCCGCGGGATGGACCACTCGCAGTAGTTTGTAGATTTCAACGCCACCACAGCACACCAAAGTCACCAAGGCACCTCCGTATATAAGCTCGATTATATACTCGACGCATCGAGACATGAAACTTCGCAAAGTGAGTATATCTGTATCTATATATATATAATTGCACATCACACACGCACACTCACACATACACACTGTTTGGATGCTCTCTCTTTCCCTCTCTCTCTCTCTCTCTCTGTCTCTCTCTGTCTATGTATGCGGTTGCGTGTACGGTCGCGGCGGCGGCGGCGGCGGCGGTCCGCCGTGTCGCACATTCTCGAACGTTGGACGTGCATGGTATCGGTGTCCGCGAGTTCTCGGGTTTTCGCCTGAAACACAACGACGATTCTTCGCCGAATGTACTTATATACTTGCAGCGTTTGCGAGTACACTTTTTTGAGCGATCGCGGCAAGGACGCGAGAGAAAAGTACTTAGCCAGGCGAACGCGACAACAGGTGCTCACTTCTGCGCGAGTTACAAGAAGCGGCGAGAGAGAGAAAGAGAGAGAGAGAGAGAGAGAAAGAAAAGCGACGAGGATCCAGCAGCGGCAGAATGCGATTTTAACGCCGTGAGCGCCGGTCTGCTCTTTTATTGTTTTCCCGTAAAAAGCGAGAGAGGGAGAGAGAGAGAGAGAGAGAGAGAGAAGCGCGCCGTCAAGCAGCAAAAGCAGCAGCAGCGAGTCTTTGGCCATGTACGTGCACAGAGCCGGCGGCCTCCTTTATCGCCTCGGCAAAGTAAAAGACTCCTTTTTGCACCTACGGAGCCACGAGCCGTGACTTTTTGTCCCCGTCTCCACCTCGGCGCACTGTTTATTAAATACAGACCCTTTTTACTCTTCTCTCTCTCTCTCTCTCTCTCTCTCTCTATCTATCTTTTTTCTCTCTTTCTCTCTCTTCTGTATATATACTGCGTACGGGAAGGAGGGTGGAGGGGGGCAAAAACTCGCGTCCATTGCCTATCCCCTCGCTCCAGCCCGGCTAATCACTAATTTGCTTTCACGCCGTTGCGCCTGCAACGCACTCGTATATATTAGGATCGCTGATGCGTCGCGGCGCAGCTCTCTTATAGAGCGAATTCAGACGAACAGATCGCGTCGCGAGGGCGTACTACCGGTCGGAAAGGACGAAAAGACTTTGGGGGGCACGCGAAGAGTTTGAGGCTCGCGCGCGAGTTGGCCCGTTTTGCGGGGCTCTCTCTCTCTCTCTCTCTCAACTATACCCAATCTGATCGACGCAGTGTGTATAGAGCGAGAAGCAGTTAGCGTATAATAGCCGCCAGTCAGGTTTGCCCTTTAGAAGAATCAGGTTAGACCGGCCGAACCTGCTTCTCCTGCCTCTCTCTCTCTCTCTCTCTCTCTCTCTCTCTCGCCCTCTCCACTTTTACGCACCGGCTTTTGCAGGCCGGCACGGCACGCGGTTATAGTGTTGTGTATATACTACACTCATCTTCGGTGAGCGCGCGCGTGGCCTGTATACGCATAGTTCAAAGGAGAACAACAACAGCGGTAGCACCAGCCAAGGGGGGATTAGGGGGTGGGGGGCGACAACGACGACGACGAGGACGAAACGAGATCTTCCGCTTCTTCTTCTTTTCTTGGTGCCGCTGCTCCTCACCTCGTCTTCTTATTCGCTGCGTCGCTCTTCCGCGTTGTATATATATGGGCTGAGGGAATTCATATCGGATCGGGCGCGCGTCATCGGGCCGCACTAGTGCCGGTTTTTCGCGTGTGCATAATATGCACCGCTGATGTATATATAGCATCGACCCCATGTATGTATATTAGTCGAGCTTAGGTGTGCGCGCGCGCCCACGGGTTATACAGAGTGCCGGTTTTCAGCTGCCACCTGCGATGTCGTCATTTGGCGGAATGCGCTCTCGCCGAGCGATTTTTTTTCCTTCTCTCTCTTTCTCTATCTCTCTCTCTCTCTCTCTCTCTCTCTCTCTCTCTCTCACTATCTGCTGCTGCTGCTTTGACTATGCGGCGCGATACTCATTCGACTGGAATTTTTAGAGTTTGACGGTATATACAAGTGCTATTATCGCGAGCGCGCGCGCGTGCACTTTGCTGATTTAGAACCGGAGTGTGGGGCAAGATTTTGCATAAGCCCCGTATAGTTCACGCGAAATGGAGAAGGAAAATATATAGAGGCAATAAACCATTGAACGCGGACGATTTGTTTTTCTTTTTCTTTTTTTTACTTCTGATTACTTTGATGAAAATTCTAATAGAGTTCCATTAAATTACAGTAAATACAAGGAAACATGAACTCTTTATCGACCGCGTCAATGAATTCAGAACGTTAAAAACTATGCTCCCGACACGTCTTCATCTGAATATTGAAATAAATTGTTGCAACAATGCACTCTCGACTTATCTTCATCTGCATGATTGTGACAGTAAAGTTTTTGCGGCGTATATCGTCCCCAGCAAACTGGACTCCTACCAAAATCAGTACACGCTCTCCGGCACATCAATATTAAAATTATTCAATAGCTTTTATTATAAATATTCGCCTTTAATGGTGTTTTAACGAATTTAAAATAATATCGTAAATCTCCTCTCCTCGCACACTCATCAATATTCCACGCCGGTCAATTTGCATTTCCGTTACAAACCCATAATTCCATCACCATACACGCACACACACAGACACACACACAAATGCCAGTGGAAAAAAAAGGTTCGCTTCTCTCTCGGGCGTCGCAAAAACCGTTTGTCTAATTAAACTTTTCATCAAAAGCCATCGGCCACAGAGTAAACACACCTCGGTTCTCGAGTATGTACTTGGCAAAGGCCAATTACCCTCTTAGAACAATCTCTGGAAGTGTTAGAGAAAGTACCTTTTAAAAGCACTAAAAGTCCCTCCTTAAACACAACGTATTTTTCATCTCGACGATACAAGCTGCACAGACACGCGTAAGATGAATGCTGCTTGCGCGAGCGAAGCAAAAAAAAAATAAAAAGAAGAAAAGAAAAAGAAAAGAAAAATTAATAACCTCACTCTCTTCTGTGTTTACGAAGCCATTTCTCTGGCGGATCGTCGCGACGAGCGAACGAGCGATTGACGAGCTCCGTACTCGGCGCGCAGATGGATTGCCGCCGTTTGCGCGCGTTGCTGCGCTGCAGATGGAAAAGAGACGAGAAAAAAGCTCGCGGCTGTTACGCGGCGGCCGCGCGTTCACTCTCGATCATCTCTCCTTAGCTCCTATACCTCGCGTCTATTATTACACCTGTCTATCCGTCATACGACTCCTGACTCGTGTGTATACACGCTCCTCGCATATACACAAAGTGAGAGAGAGAATGAGAGAACGAGAGAAAGAGAGAGAGAGTGAGAGTAGTCGAGAGTTGGTGAATTCCAGTTTCGCGCTCTCTCGCGGTCGTTGGACGAGCTGGGGGGGAAGCAGCCGATGACGATTCTTCTCGTCCCTCGGAACGAGAAGCGGCGGCGGCGACGACGACGCCCAGACCAGTAACACTGGTCTGTGGACCAGCTGATCGACGAGATTCTCCCGCCGCTCGTTTCGCTTCTTCCTCGTTCCGCTCCCGCACAACGGCTCTGCACCGACGCAGACGCCCCCCGCGTACGAGAGAGAGAGAGAGAGAAAGAGAGAAAGAGAGAAAGAGATGACCCTGGCCCCGAAACCTGCACCATGTATATATAGCCCGAGAGCCGATGTTATTGCACTGTAAAAATGATTTTTCGGTATGTGCCGTAAGAGATGATCGGGGTTTATGGGTGCGTTCGCTCTCTATACTGCGGCTGCACTGCTCCACAGCTTTGTGTGCCTTGTCAATTATGGCTTTACAAGGCTTCACTTTTATCCTCTTTTTGCTTTTGGCGCTTTGATGGCTGATGCGGCTGGACGAGATGGGGGGAGGGGGGGGAAAGGGGGCTGTGACGAAAAGTTATTGTTTGCAGACTGCTTGCGGACGCGCCAACATATAACGTATATAGAGAGGTGCATCAGGAAGCGATCGTCGCTGCAGTAGAAACTTGTTGCGTTTTATGGCTCGGCTCTGAGGAATCGCTCGCTCGGCAGCCGTGCTAAATTTGTTTTATGCGCTGCCTGCTTCGGATAGTATAGTTGTTTGGCATTCTACTTACTTTCTATGAGCGATTCATTATTTGTGATGTTTGCGCGCGAAAATTTGTCGATACTCGCAACTGATCATTTCTTTTTCTTCCAAACTTAACTTGCGACCGCACGTACTCGTTAATAGTCTTTCATTTTCTAACGTCGATTGGGGGGGGTTTGAATTGAGCATTGTAGATTTTACTTTGTATAAGATCCAGCTTATCGTTACGGAATTGATCCTTTTTTTTTTGAAAATCGCTATATTTCGAAAGTAAATAATATGTGCGAATGATCCAACATTCACCTGTTATCGGGTGATTGGAAGCTCGCTACTAAACCTTTGAATGTATATAAATACAATTTATATATCCGGTCGGCACGAAAAGCGCAGCTACGAGAACGAGTGGTGAATATATACATATAGAGAGAGCGAGAGAACGATAGAGTGAGAGAGAGAGGCATGCAAAACTAGTATAGAGCAGCAGGTCAGCGGAGGAAAAACGAGTCATCGGTGGCTTCTTGAATTGCTTGCAGGTCCTGACCTCAATCAACGCTTCCGCAAATGTGCCATACCACACGAGCCTCGTGTTTGCAGCAGCCTGTGATATAGCGAGGACCGGAATCGCCAGCCTGAATAACGAGTGCGCCTAGTTCTTCCCTCTTTCTTTTCTTTTCTTTTCTTTTTTTTAATTATTATTATTACTTATATGCACACACCCTCACTCTCGGTTCTTTTCTTGTTTGTGTGTGTGACCCGTTTCCATCAACCCTCTTTTCTTTTTTTTCTTTTCGTTATACTTTGAGAAAAAACAACACGTATACGTATATATATATACACGCACGAAGTGGATAGGGAAGAGAAATCAACGCTGCGAGACAGAATGTCAACGTGCACCGAGCCGGACAACCACTCAGCCGCAGCGACCCTTCATATGCAGGAAGCTCTTTCACCGGTTAGTATATCTATACCGTATGCAGGAAAATTTACTAGTTGATACCCATTACAGTAAACGTATATCATCAAAATATCAGCACAGCAGTTACGATGATTTTATGACATTTTGAGATTTGAATACAAGAAAAAAAAAACTTCAATTTCCTTTGTTATTAGTTTTTTATTGCAATTTTATTTCATGGTACTGCTTTTGCGGCACGTAGAATGTAATCAAATATTACTTGTAATTATCGCTTGAACATATATTCTTCAATTTTAATATTGTCAAGTGCAATAACACGGCGATAAAATATAGTGGAACTAACTAATTTCAATGGCTTTTTAAAACAAATGACTTGCTGCAAGAGTCGCGTCGTTAAAACATATATATATATATATGGTCAAAAAAAGTTTTCGGTACAGAAACTATATTTTTTCTCTGTGCGTGTATAATATGTATTTTCATACTCTCGTCTCGTCTCTCGTGACTCATACACTTAACTTGCTCATACACTTACTCATTGTCCTCCCTCATAATTACAAGCGATTTTCCTTTCTTCTTCTCCTCGCCGCGCGCCACGCGGTGCGATTCGCGTGCGCGAAAGTACATACGTGGTGTGGCGCAGTCTCGCGCATTTTAATTTTAAGGTTGCAATACGTTCTTCTTTTCGACAGATGAATATATATATATATATATATATGTCCGTGGTAGCACTCAATTAAAGAAGGTACTGTTCGAGCGGAGAGTTTTTAAACCCGTGAGAGTCGATAACACGCGAAATTCTTGGTCGGTAGCCTCTCCCTCCCCCCTTTTTTTTATAAACGCACTCGCACTTTGTCGAAATGGGAGAGCGAAAAACAGCGGAATTATACACTTCCATGGCGCGGCGCGCTTATTTTTTTTTTTTTTTGCCCAAATTACGCAAAATCTTAGCGATACCGCGCGTGTAAATCACACCGAGGGGTGACGTCATGAACGACAGCTTTTGGCCGCCTGCAAATAAGAGACGCGAAAATAGCCGGCCGAATTTGCATGCTATCAATGAATTATTGCACCGTGAGTTGAGAAAATGAAGAAACCGACCGATCGCGACTATATATATATATGTATAAAAAAAAAAAGAAAATAAATAAATGAGAGGGAAAAGAAGTGAATCTCACACGTTGACTTAACAAACATATTTTATCGGCCGTCTTTTTGGGATAAAGATTCGGTTTTATTTGATAACGCATTTATTTAACGCGACGCTAAAGAATAGCAATGCCGCCTCTCTCTCTCTCGCTCTCTCCTTCTTCAGAAGAAGAAGAAGAAATTTATTTACGGAATCCTCAACTCTCCTCGGCTCCGAGAGGCCCCAAAGTTAATCGTTAAATCCTTAAGACGACGACATTAATAAGGCGCTTTACTATATCAAAGCGACGTTTCATTAACATTTTCAAGCGATTAGCGAGTATAGCACGCTCCTTCTCGCCTTCCCCCTGCAACTATAATACGAGATGAAAAAAGCATGTGTATATATATATATGTATATAGAGGCAGAAGTACAAATTATCCGACACCTGCGCAATATTTTCCACGCGAGTCGAATCACGAACAATGGGGGCTCAGTGTCAATAGGTCGGATATATATAGGCAGCTCTCCCTCTAGCATTATTCTCCAGCAGTCTAGTGCAGAGAAGGTCTAATCTATTGGAAAGGTGTGGAGCTCGAATCTCGGAGCGCGCGGTCAAGTGCTATAGACTCGGGGGCCAGACACACGAGCGGTTTTTCTCCAAGCCGCTATATATAGGTATAGACACACACGCACACACAGACACACACACTCACACGCAGGGCACAACAGCACAAAGCTCCGATCGGTGCACTTTTTCGTCTCCCTCGTCCCGGGGTTTTTCAGTGAGTTCCACAGCGGCAAGGAGCTTTACCGCCCGTCGCGCGGCATAACGAGAATACCACCGACCGCAG
Organism: Megastigmus dorsalis; assembly: GCA_900490025.1. Classification (NCBI taxonomy): domain Eukaryota; kingdom Metazoa; phylum Arthropoda; class Insecta; order Hymenoptera; family Megastigmidae; genus Megastigmus; species Megastigmus dorsalis. The sequence continues at coordinate 74,228 of UELU01141749.1, forward strand.
GGGATCGGTCCTCTCTTCTCTGTATGCAGAAGAAAAGCCCCGAGGCGCTATAAAGTGTAATGCATCCCATACACGTATACGCACACACACACATGTATATATAGCGGTTGATCTTTTTCGGGGTTGACGCGGAAGGCCTGTCGTTAAAAATGATTTAGGCCCTTTTGGCTCGGGCATTATAGATGCGCGCGACCGATAAATCCGCGAGAGAGAGAGAGAGAGAGAGAAGGGAGACGCGTATAGGACCAAGTTGGCTCGTAAATAAGGCAATTAAATTCCCGGGGGAGGGAAGATATCGAGTCGCGCGTTATTTACGAGCCGATCCTCTTTTATGTCTACTATACGGGATACATTCCGCGAGAGAGCTCCTTTTACTCAACCAGTGCATGGCTTCGGTAAAGAGATAGAGAGAGAGAGAGAGAGCGAGAGAGATGCGTCTACCGTAGGCTTTTCATTGTTTACGTTGGCGTCTCTCTGTGTGCATGGATGCGTTTTATTATTGTCGACGGCCGCGCGCCTGTGTGTGTGTGTGTATGCCTGCGTGAGTGCACGTGTTTGCGGGACTGCAGTAGTATAGCCAAACGACGACTTCATTCATTTGCGCGGCGCGCGGTCGTGATTTACCGGTGAGGTGACTTCGAGAGACGGCAACTTTTCAATTAGAGTTTCGGCTTTTGCGGTCGTGCATATACAATTGGAGGACGGGGCCGAACGAGCGCGGGGTTTGCGGGCAGAAAAATCATCATTTTGCTCGTCGCTCGCGGGACTTTTCGAGGGACTTTTCTATACGCGCGGACTAAGTGTGCAGCGATGGTGGAATTTGCGCGTCAAGTTGATATAGAGAGAGGACAAAAGTTACCCGACATATAATTCACCCGAGGATATACTCGCTTGTGCCATATGGCAAATTATTATTTGATCTGATAAAGAAATATAAAAGAGAGACGTATATTTCGTAATTTCTAAATCATTGGATTGGATAAAAGGCAAAATAAAAATATCTATATGCGGTCATAATGAAGAAATCCTCTTACGAAATTCGGCGTCATAAAAGTCACCTCCATTTACTATTCCCAAGTATAATATTTTTAGCCGCAGAAAAAGGAGGACTGAAAATCCTCAATAAATTTATGCACATCCAGAGTCATAAAGCATTTCTCACGTGGCTAATTCATTCGCGCTCCAAACTCCTGCCGCTATAGTTTTATTAATGACCCATCGAAATATGACAATAAAACCCGGGATCCGCAAAATCACTATAAGCGCTAGCACCAAACTCTGTCCTAAAATCTACCAATCGTATAAAAAGAATATATATATATATTCATGAAACCGCGATTTCCGCCTATCTCGTCACCGATTTGTTTACGATCTAATGCTTTATTAAATCACGGGTCTCTCCTATTATACACTCTCTTATTAAAGATATACATCCGTAAGGAATGAATATAAAGACGAAAAAGTCGATGTAAGGCGCAACGAGCCGCGGGCGCCAAGAGACGGCCATTCTTGCGAAATGTGTCGCGACGGCTCCGTGTTCCTATATATACGCGCGATAAAGCTTGCGACCACATGCATGCATGCATATACGCTCGAGTTAAGTCTCTGCCCCCCTGCTCGCGCGGCTGATTACGATTCCAAGCTGATTGCGATCTGCAGAAGTGGAAGCTTTTCAATTGGCATTTTTACACTAGAAGCTTTGGTCCCGCGCGCTTGCTACCTATATATATTTTTGTTTTTAATTATATACGGACTGTATGAGCTTGTTGTGAGACTTGATTTATTTGATGGGCGATAATACCGGATTATTAAAAATTCTTGAAATTAGCTGCAAACTAATCTAATATTCCATTAAGTTGAATTGAAAGCGCGATTACGTAAATTGATTCAGTAACTGCTTATCGCGGCTGCAACGACGCGGAGATTTTAGCTTTCGCCTTATATACACGTATATATATAGTGGAAATTCTAAATTTGCGCGATAGCGATCTGAACGAAAAACTTATAAGTCGCAGAATTTGATTTTTCCACCTTCTCTCCGCGGCACTTTTCCGCGTACAAGGTTTTTCACCGAACTTTCAAAATTATCAGTAAAATATTAGCTTGCACGAGACTACGTGCGCCTACGCACATTTTATCGCAAAACCCGACTATATTATATTCGTGAAAAATATCCGCTTGTGATTCTGCGAAAAAGCATAAAAATCATTAAGAGATTCGCGCGTGTTTTTGCGCGCTCGCGCGGGGCAATGTTTTTTCTTGATCCCCGCAACAAAAGAGCTGCCGTATAGTGGCACATACATGTATATATATAACGAAAAACGCCTCATATTATTTTCAATCTCGCGAGCATTCTAATTTTTTCTCCCGCAACGAAAATTCCAGAGGACGGAGCGAGGCTCTCACTCTAAAGTATACAACATACTCGGCCGGCCAACGTAAAACGCGCAGAATACGGCCGGGACAGGACGGCAGAGGCTCTCTCGCGAGCGGCTCTGCGGCGAGATTCGAATTTTATGCCCCACCAATATACCTGTATACAGCGCTTATAAAAAGGCCCTTCCACACGAGGGAGATAAAGAGAGTGAGAGAGAGAGGACCCCGAGGAGGCCGAACGCTAAATTGCCCCGGGAGAGAACTCTCTGAGCCTTCGTTCGGGGCCTTATTTACTCTCTCTCTCACCCTCTCTCTCTCCATCTCTCTCTCTCTTCTCCTCTTCTGCTCGAAGCCGCACTGCGAAACTCGAGACGAGCGCCGAGGACGAAACTGAAAGAGCTGGGAGAAAGAGAGAGAGGAGAGGAGTTAAGAACCGCCATCGCGCGCACAGAGTCGACGAGAGAGATGACTCTTCGGATTTCTCGCGCCCCCTTGCACCTTCGCGCATGTATATATAGGTATATATCTCTCTATCTCTCTCTCTCCACGATGAACGCTTATTTATAAAATGTGTATACGAGAAGTCCTTTCTGCGTAGACAAGGGGAGGATGCTCGACCTTTGCCATACGACGATTCCACGAGTTTTTTCTATACGCCCACGCGACTCGCGTCTATATATGTATAGTCGTTCACGCGCGCGCCTGTACTTCCAGATAGCTGCGCGTCTTCTCTCTCTCTCTTCCTTTTTTTTGGTTTCGTGGGGATAGGCCGCGGATAAAAGTTGTGTATCCGAGAGCCGTTTGTTTTTGTGGCGATATTGAATCGCGTGATTCATGGGTTGTTTGTCGATGGAGACGTGTGTTATTGAATGTCGATCAGGCTCTTTTGTTTTTTTCTCCCCCTCCCCCCCTTTTTTTTGTTTGACGAGCCGCACGCTTTTTTTTAGCGAGAGAGCATGGATCGAACGCAAGATGCTTGGATGAGGAAAGGACGCTACTCTATACCTTTTGCCCGATGAACGATTCGAGAGATAATCATAAAATATCACATCAAAATCACAAAATTTCCATGTACATGAAATTCAAAGTATCGAACCTTCGATATTGCACAAATTCATATAATTTGAAATGAAACATCTCTTAAATAAATTAATATGGTGTTGCATACTTTTTGTTTCGCTACAACAAGTATTTTATACAATGTAAAAGATATTTAATGTCTTACTTTTACATTTAACCGCATACGTATATAATTAAAGATAATTGATTTTCAGTCGATTCGCGTTCGCGCAGTCGCGCAAAAATAAAAGGTGTAAAGACTCACACACGAGAGCATCGGAGTTATACATTCTATTAATTCAGCGCCGCGCCGTCGCCGCTTGATTTTCCAATTAAACATAAATCGCGGTGAAAATCATACCTCTGTCGTGTGGCCGCGTGTGTCAGGCATCTAATCAAAATTCGCCCATACATATACGTATCACGGCGGGAAAAGCGAGAAAAAAGGGAGTACGAGAGCTATATAGGAAAATGAAAAGCCGCTGCGAGACGCTTTTGCTCGTGCTATAGCGGTGTAATAAGTTGCCGCGGTGCGTTCGCTTTCGGTGCGCAGCGCTCATAGCACACCAGGAAATCAAAAACTGTTAATACGCGTATATCGCGACGCATTTGCTTACAGACGCGGACTACCGGCTAAATCCTACGGCTCGCTGTAATGGCGCTCAATCACCGCAAATGTGTAATAATTTCCCCACCTCTCTATATGAGCGCACTCTCTTACGAAATTGCGACTAGTTGCGAGCGCGGACGCGTGTTTCATCGGTGTATATACGCGTCGTTCTTTCTTATTTCTTTGGCTTATAGGTCAGGCCGCGTTGACTGTGTTTGCGCACATGCCTCATTACCTACAGTGCGCTGCAAGAAAAAAAAACGAGAGAGAGAGAGAGAGGAAGAGAAAGAAACACGAGAAAAAAGTTAGGTATTGAAGATGCAAACGTTATTGTTTTGTAATTTGGTGATAATGCGTGTCTCGTAAATTTTCGCGTCGCGCTACTTTTATGAAAATCTTAGGAATCGTTAGCCTCTTAATTATTCACCCGGCAGCACATCCTCCTTATTCAGCCATTTGCAATTATGATTTTCCAGAATGCTTTTTACACTCACAGATTAGAGAGGCGTGCATTGGCTCGCTTCGTGGTTTCCAGAGATTTTTGCATTTCAGAAGTACCGAGAGGAATAAAGCGAATGCTAATTGGTATTCCAAGTAGAGATAAACTGATTTTTTACGGCTGAGTTTAAATCAATTTCCGTTTCACCGAGGCTGGCCCGATTTTTCAAAAGCTCCGTACTCTTATCTCGCGCATACACGAAATACAAAAAAGAAAACATTTTCTAATCAAATACATAAGTATAAAGTAACCGCATTTCGTATATACATTTAAATTACAAGTCTTTAAAATCGATCATTTTCCACCGCATATACACATTCTAATGCACTTCAAACTATTACCAGCCGCCGCGAACTTTTTTTTTATCCCCCTTTCAAAGTCCTCGCATTTTTATGCGGAAACCGAAAGAAAGTGGTTCGGGGAACGGATTCCTGCCTGACCAGGTCACGCGTATACAGCGAGAGAGTTCGCCTCTTAGCGAAACGCAATTAAGCGCCATTATACGCGCCACTTCTTGTCCTTAAACAGATCGACTACTCGCTGCTGCTACCGCACCTCGCGAAATCTTTCCTCCCGTGCGACGACCATTTAGATTCTTTTTCTTGCCTATATAACGCACACACACACTCGGACACGCAGACATACACGTGAGGCCCGTTATGTCAGACGCTAAGCGTCTATCTTTGGAGAAAGAGTAGAGCCGCGCAGCAACAGCAGCAGCAGCAGTTCTTAATTGCGCGGAGGAGGGGAAAGAGGAGGAGGAGGAGGAGGAGGAGGAGGAGGAGGAGGAGGAACGGCTACACGACGATGATTAATAATCGGAACGATCGAGAATGCGAAGGGCGAATCGAGGAGCCGCGCGGAATTTATGTATATAAGAGCTGCAGCACCGCTGCTGTTGCTGCCGCTGCTGCCGCTGCTATCTTTCTGCATGCGGGATGAGATTAGACGCGCGCAAGAGTTATCGGTTTAAGCTGGGGTTGATCGGTTCTCCGTGTCTCGCCTTTTTTTTTTCTTCTTTCGTTTGGACTTTTTCTTTTCGATCGAATGGTCGCGTGCGTTGGTGGACGTTTCTTTTTTTTTTGCGAATTATTTATACCGGGAATGTTGAAATGTTATATAACACCGATATACGTAATGTTTAATGTATTACACAAGAGATAGTTTTAATTTAGAAATTGACATTTACTTGGATATCGGTGTGTGAATGCGATATAGTTTTGAAATGCTTTTGCATTAAGTTCTGTGTTTACATCGATAATTCATAATTATTAGTGTGATATTGCACCAGGAAAAAGTATTTCGATATATCGTCGAAAAGCTTTTTGCATAACGAATAAGCCTCGGAATAAGCGCTATTTACTTAGCGCTAGTTCGTAAAAAATCTGTTAGAGTCATAATCACATCGCTCGATAAAAATCGCTGCATAATCATGTATATCAACATACGAAATAAACGCTTGTTTGCATTAGGATAAACTTGACATACTAAACTCAATATTTTTTTCTCAACATTCGAGTCGTAAGAAAGACAAAGTACGTCAAAATTATAAATGAAAAAAAGCCACCTAACTGTTAGCTCCATAAGCATTAAATGTCTAACCCATACATTAACCCACTCGAATCATAAATTTCCGCAACCATAACTTTTTTCCCCCCACAGTATGCCATTAATTAAAATTCTCCGCGCGTCCCGAAACAGTAAAATTAACCGATCGCGTCATCCGCATCGCCAAAGTTTCGCGTAATGTATTGGAGCCGTGCACACACACACACACACACTCGCTATAAACACACAAAAACGAGCAGAGGCCGAAGGAAAAAACTCTAGCGCACGCGAAAGAGAGAGAGAGAGAATCAGGTGTAGAAGAGCTAATGGCGTAGAGGATGCGCGCTTATCTCTCATCTAATCTCGGCCTCCTCTTCGGCACACTCGAAGCGAATCACTACATATCCCCTCGCTTAGACTACGACATGTACACATACAACTGTACGCTGTACACGCACATAGTCACACACACACACACACACACACACACACATGTTCATAGGCGCGATTAATTATTATGATCTGGCGTGTGCGCTCGCGGACGTTTTAATACCACAGAGCGAATCCTCTCTGAAAGTTCTCCTTCTGCACACGATGCCATTCGAAAATTCCCGCATCATCGCTTCTCCTTCTATCTTTCCTTCTTTTTTCCTCGGATCTCTCTCTCTCTCTCTCTCTCTCTCTCTCTCTCTCTCTCTCTCATTCTCTCTCTTTTCTTTTCACGTATGAATATAACACTCGTATATATAGAGATTTTCACGCGTATACAAAGACGCGCGGCCCGATGACGAAGCGCGAAGAGCTGCGCGCGCGAGTATAGGTTATGTATATACGCGAGCGAAGAGAATGAGCCTCGATATTCCCTTTATCGCGCATTTGCGCTTGTATAATTGTTTATTTATGGGCGATCGCACGAAGGCTTTCGGTTTGATTGAAGACTTAATTTGCCGAGCTGGAAGAAAAATATATAAGCGCGATGATGCGGCTGCTTAAGCTTTTCGAGCGCACGAGCGAGAAAATAATTTCAAACGCCTGTATGTACGCTTATTATTACACGTTTCGGTTGTTGGAAGTGATTTTGTTGCGGCGAGGCTATTGGAAATATACACTTTAAATGCTAATGCTAATCGATGATCAATATTGAATGAGGAGTCGTCATTGTGCGTTATTATCTGGCCTTTATTAATGAAATTTTTGTATTTGCAACGATTTTCTGTGTAGCGCTGTAATAATCGTAATGATTGATGCCGAGTATTAATTTCTTACAAAGTGCTTAGAACTGATAAAACGAGCGGCGCGAGCCTAAATATAGAATACGAAATTAGTAGTATATGTGTCATTTTTTTCAAATAGAAATGACGCACGTACGCTCGATCATAGACGTTTTTACTCTATAAGACTTTTTCCAAGGTTATTTTTTCGTGCCGCTGTCTTTCGAAGTTTGTTCACACTTTACATTTAATGCCGGATTAAATTGAAAAAAAATATATAAACAAGCAAAAAATAAAAATTCTAATTAATCCATGATTTACCGTATAATTTTTTATTGTTTTTGCTAAAACTTTACGCAAAAAAAAGTATGTACGAATTGAAAAAAATGATCAATCGGAGATTTATTTGGAACCACGGTACCCTTTTTTTCAACTCAGCACACGTGTACACGTACTTAAATACCAAGTCCCTCGAATACTCGCAGAATAAACACCTGTGCCAAGCTCCGGAAGCTAAATCATAACATTCACATATTCCCGTGAATATCAAATAACTCGCTGCCCCTAAGAAATAAACCAAAAAAAGAGAAGAGCGTTAATTGCTCCCCTTCACCTCTTGCAACCCTTTATACACAGAGAGAGAGAGAGAGAGAAAGACGAATTCCTCGTAATGACGAGGCTGGGCATAAAGGGCGCGCGAATGAAAAACGAGCTTGAAAAATCCGTATAGTACAGCAGTAGCCGCGCACTTGGCCGAAAACGAAAAAGAGCAGCGCCGCGGTGAGTAGATTAAAAAAAAACAAGAAAGAAACGAGACGAGGGAGAGCGAGAGGAGAGAAAAAAAAACAACAAAACGCAGACCGGCGCGGCGCTCTTCTGCTGGCCTCCCTCCCATTTTCGTGCGTTCTAACGACCGCTCGCTCCGGCTCGCTCGCGTTTTTTGTGGACATCCCCCGTATACCGATGCCCGTGAGAGTGAAAGAAGACGAAAGAGAGAGAGAGAGGGCGAGCGTGTGTGTGCGTAGGTACGAGAGTTAGGGCTCTCTGGCCATTGTATAATCGGACCTCGGAGAGCGAGCGGCTAGCGTGCGGCGCTCTTATACACGAATGTATGTAGGAATGGCCACGGTCTATCTTCTCTCTTGTCTCCTTTTTCTGCTCCCTCTATTTCTCTCTCTCTCTCTCTCTCTCTCTCTCTCCTTTCGGTGCTTCTCTTTCTTACTCCACGTTTATCTCCTTCTTCCTCTTAGCCGAGCCTCCTCGTATTCCTTGTAGTTTCAAACCCCTTTTTTCTCTTCTTCAAAATGTTTTGGCTGTACAGACAGAGTCGAAAGTGACTAGGACAAAAGTGTTTGTTTTATTTCGGTCTTTAGCGGTGTCATTGTTGTCACAATGACCGTTGCGAGATCAAATTATTGCTCCGCAACGTGAGAAAATGTTTGCAGAGGTTCATTATTTATTTACTAATCGAGTAACATTGTAGTTGCAACTGGAATATTCTGGCTTAAATTACTCCACAGTCATCCTAATCGTTGTTTTTACAATAAGAAAAGAGTTTACGATCGATACCTCGATGTATAAAGAACGCATTTATAAAACCATCGTTCTGAGATTCATTTCGTAAGAAATAAGCACTTGGAATTCTGCACACTTTTTTAAACTAAACAAATTTGTCCAATGGGTCTAATTTAAAAAAAAACGAATTCGTTAATCACATTACCCACATGAATGCATCAGAACCCAGTTAAAGTACAAAAATGTTACAATAAGTAGGCAATAGATTACCGTAAGGAAAGAGAAGCTGAAAAAGTGAAACTAACTCATAATTTTCCCTCCGACAGTACTAACCAGCGCAAGCCGAGTCCCCGAGAGCCGCGCGTACACACACACATAGTGAGAGAGAGAGAGAACGTGGCAAGCGCGCGTCCAATAAATCCCCGGGTAGCCGGGGATAAAAAAAAAGAGCAAGCCAGTAAATAACCAAGTCCCCGCGCGCTTGTTTGAATTGACGCAGGTCCAGGAGGGTCCCGTATCGCCGGCCTCCTCCTCACTGAGCAATCCCACGCAGTCGGACCCGAGCGAGCAGGTGCTGCTCGCTACGATGCAGCCGGTGAGCGTCCTCGACCTCCACGATCACGCGCCCGCTCACGTAGCCCTGCACCCAAAGTATCACCATCACCATCACCACCATCATCACCATCATCCCAAGTACAGTCATCATCTGCACAACAATCACCAAGCCCAGCATCATCACCAGTCGGGACACTTGCAGCAGTCCGATCCGGACGACCAGCAGCAGCAGACCGACCCGGAGGACGGCAGAGTCACGCCCGAGTCAGCTGTTGGCGAGCACAAGATGATCGACCTCATCTACAACGATGGCCAGAAGACGGTCATGTACACCCACGACAAGGAGATCATCTACGAGAGCGAGGCCGACAGGGTCCAGGTGGTGGAGTACCCGCCGCCGCCGCCATCGCCGCCCACGCCCTCGCCGCCGTCGGTGAGGAACGGTGGCGCCACCGCGGGACTCATACCCGTCAATTGCGTCGCGAGAAGCGCCACGACACCTGGCGGCGCCACCACTCTGCATCTTCACTATCCTCAGCTGCAGCTTCAGCACGAACAGGACCTGCCGCGAGCTTTGGCCAATGGGACGGCGGTCTCGGTCGCTGGACCTGGAGCACCGACCACCACGACGGTTCTGGTGCTGTCGGAACTGGTGTCCGCGGATCCTGGACAGGGTGCGACACCGGCACATCTTGCCTTGGCCACCGCTGCTGCATCTCTGCGCGCTGGGTAAGTCAGATCTTGGATTTTTATTACTGCCATTGAATGTTTTATTTTTAAGTTTATGGATGAATAGTGGACGTGAGCTGGTTGTAGATGAGAGTTACAACATTCCTCGATTACTTAGGAGCATTGGAATTCTGCTTTATTTAATAAGATGATAAAGTCTGTGATATTATTATCTTGTGCGTTTACGTAATCCTGAATGTGTGGAGGCTGTGGGATTATATAATCGGAGAAGGCATAGAGTCTTATGGAGTGCGTGGATTCCATCATTTTGAAAGCATTGATTTTCACCCATTTCATCCGTCTGAATCACAATAATTATTAATTCATATCAAATATTACAACAACTATTTATGCGAAATCCCATTACCTTCAACATCAAAATCCTATAAAATATTTAAACAAGTATATTTAATTTATTTATTCTTCAAAGATACCAAGTATTTTATGGAAAATGTAAATTGATTTAGAAGTAATTTTCGCAACAATTGATTACCGTATAGACAGATCACATTTTAAATTCGAACAAACAGAAATAACTATAAACTTTGACTAAGATTTAAAATTGAAAAAAACAAACAGCTCATTTTTGTTTATATTTATTTTTTTTTAAAACAAAAACAGTCCAGGGTTATTATTTTTAATATAACTGCTTAGAAACGTCTATTTGACAATTAGAAAACAAAGTTTTAGAATGAAATCATCTGTATTACATTTTTTAAAATGGTTTTTCTAGCCTTGTAAATGGCCATTTTTGCGATTTTTCAAACACTAAATTGTTAATAACTCCGAATCGGTTAACTTTGTGAAAATGTGACTAAGAGCCTTTTGAGTTTAAAATGACCCAAAAGATCCTAAAATATATTATTCAGGTTAAAACAAGTAATTTTTACAATTTGTTTAAAAAAAATTAGTGAAAACAAAATTGTACCAGATTTTCATTCGACAAGATCCTGATCCTTATTCAGTGACATATCCCGAAGGTGAATATGCAAAAATATCGAATCCGAAAATTTTTTAATACGAACCCGAGTTTTTCGTCTTGTCTAATATACTCTTTTCATATTTATTTTTATTTTTTGTCGACGACGCTCGTAAGCTCGTAATTGGTATTTATGAATCGTACATCAAAAGAATACGTTTTTACATTCATTGTATACGATAGCACTTTTTACCGACAGATAATAATTCGTGCTTGATAAAGTGGTGTTTGTATAATTAGCATGTGGCTTGAATTTTAATTAGGTAGCTTCGATCGAGCTGTATTTATTCAACAACGTAGTTGTAATTTTTTAGTGATAATGCAAATTACGTTAAAAAATATTCTAACATAAATAGCACGAATAGTTTCCCCAAATTATAACATAGCAATAAAACATTAAAACTCTTGGCACACCAATCGTCTCCCTTTGGCAATTTTAATAAACAACTCTCAAGCTCAAGTGTCCAGGCGAAAACCCAAGTATAAAAATAAAACGTCGTTAAATCATAAAAATGCCATCAGAGTATGATTCGCCGAAAAGTCATTCTCCACCGCTGCAACATAAAAAAAAAGAAAAGAAAAAGCGTCGCGAGAATCCATCGCCCCCATAAGATCGAATAAACAATAACGCCGCACTAACCCACCCACCTTATGGTCCCTCTTTTTCTACCTTCTCATGATTCTCCGAAACACGCGCTCGGCAACAATAATTCAGACTCGCGCCATAAGCACATTTCCTCTCGTTATCGGATCTTTTCATCAACGCACACTGCGTACGCGCATGCATGTATACGCGTGTACATATTATATACAGAGAGACGCAATTTCGCGATTGTGCGCGCGCAAGAGAGTAAGAGAGAGAGAGAGAGAGAGCGGGAGAGAATCGCATCAATGAGAAAAGGGGAAAGAATGGGCGTTCGAGGCGGCGGTACGATTAACAATTAATACTCGGTGCTCTCTCTCTCTCTTACGAGAGCTTCGCGCGCGTGAATCTGTTGATGCCGGCGGCTGCAGCGAGCGAGCAAGAGAGAGAGAGAGAGAGAGAGAGAGTAAAGTCACGTTGCCTCGATAGAATTTATTATTACGCGGCGATGCGCGCGCCAAGCATGTCCGGCCTTTGTGAATGCACTCGCCTTTCTCTCTCGCTCGCTCTTTAAGAGAGCGGAACCCAGAGCTCATCGTGGGCGATGTATATCTATAGGGTATTGCAGACCAATAACCATTAACTACTCAGCGTGCCACCTTGCCTTTTTGCGATAAATAAAAATTCATTCGCCGGGGTAATCGGGCCCGAGAGCGTATATGAAAGTCTCTCCTTCTCTCTCTCTCTCTCTCTCTCTCTCGCTCTCTCACTCACTCTGTATGTATGAGTAAATATGTGCTGCGTTGCTGTACCATGTATACGCGTATGAGCTTATATGAGAGAGGAGACCTTGAGGCTCTCAAAAACACTCGGCCGCGTGTGGCTCCGCGTTTTTCTTTGTATGTGAGCGCAAGCAAGTGGACCCCGTACAATGCGCCGCCTCTTCGTTTTCTGTTGCGGCGAGGCGCTCTCTCTCTCTCTCTCTTTCTCTCTCTCTCTCTCGTAGGCGTTTTGCGCTTCTGCGCTTACTCGTTCACGTGCGCACACGTCTGCAGTAATAACGAAGCAGTCGGTCTGCTGCGTGGTTTTGATCATTTTTGCAAGGTGGTGGCTTGGTAAATGTAGGATTTTAGAATGGGTCGGGAGTTTTTTTTTTGTTGCGCTTTGTGGAGAGAAATTTTATTCGAAACGGATGCTGAGATTTTTTGTGGGGGTGTTCGGTGAGAGATGTGAGAATTTTCGAGCGAGGGTTGGGTTGGAAAATGTGGCATGATCGACAGTTTTTAGAGTATAGAATTTGAATGCGATTATATGAGATTAAGATGTCAATATATTTAAGAGTAATTTCAAAATTTGGTCAATGTCGTGTGCAATAATAATTTTGTTTTCCAATAATAATTTCTATGCAATACTATTTGCCTATAGTAGGATTACAATGTAATTTTCTGGTTTAAATAAATAAATAAATAAATTAAAATTAATAATAAATAATGATGTTTGTAAAATAAATTAAACATAAGATTAAGCTTTACGTCACATATCTAAATTCTCGTCTAAAAAGAAATGTTTTTACTTTCGAAATGCAAATATTCTTGTCAATTCCATCTGATCTTAAATGTATAAAATTTTTGTACTCCAACTGGCGAACGTACTTTTTTTATATTCATCAGCTTCATTCAGCTTCGATCCCACTAGACAGTTTGTATATCATTTGAAAAGGATTTTTAGTGCCGGAGATTATTAAAGACTCGAGCCAGCACCTGTCACTGTCTGACCTTTATACAACGCGTATAATTTCTTAGAAAATTTGGGCTAATCTCCTTACGTGATTGAATAACGTCTTTTCATTTACATTCAAATAATAGTGTTGTAAGATGTTCTTCTGTAATAGAAAACATTATCTTCTAAGACTTTTTTACTTTAATGACTTATAACTGTATTTGAATGTCCAGGCACGTGTATTATTTATTAGACTAATTATTTTCAAACGAAAGACTCTAATACATCAGTCGAATCACTTGCTATACTCTTTTAATTATAAAATTTTAATAATACTTTTAACTCATACACTGAAAGTGGGAGTGTAAAATTTAAATAAATATTCCTTAAAAAATGGTTTGAAATAATTAATGACTACAACAATAATCACAATATTTATTTAGAATAAATAAATTTGTTGGAATCCCAATACACTTTTTTAACTTAAGTTAAGCTTTTATTTATTATTTCTCAGTAATATTTACTTCAGTAAATGCAATATTTCTTTGTAGTGATTGGTGCACGATTCTTTTACCATCGTATATTTTCCAGATAAAAAGCAAATATGAAAGAAAGTTTTTCGATATTAAAGTGTCATTCTGACCTTGCAATACCGCAAGATTCAGTAATGTGGCATCATCGTATTTTGATTCGTAAACTTTTATGCACTTTCTCCGAATTTCATGCACAATTAGTAGAGGTTTATAAGACAATTAGGTACCCAACTAAAATTCACAATAAAAAATCCCAATTTACTCTCAAATTAAAGGAATTTGTTACCTCGTTATAAAAGTCTTAAGTATAACTACAGAGGTGAGCGCAAACAAAAATTAACAATTTATGTGCCACTTAAATTTTTTTAAAAGGGTTGTTCACCCTGTAATTAAATCTACTTTTCTTTAATCGCTTTAAGTGATTCAATTGCTATACTATTGCTTCTCTATAATTACTCGAAAAGTTAGATAAACATATATACCAGATCCTGCAAAAACTTGTTAAAAAGTCTCTTTTTGTATAAGCCTCGAGCAATCGCAACACGTTGTCATCAAACGTTGTCCATTCGGACGAAATCAGAAACATTGCTTTAGGATTTCTCAAGTCCCAAGCTTCATCTCTGCCAATTTATCTCTATAAAACTTATTTCGAGCTATCGCGCGACGCTACTATACCGTAGTATAGTGAACAAAAATACGGAATAAAACGATTTCTCAAGGGAGACAAAAAAGAACGTACGGCTATTAATAATTTCAGCGAGAGACGCGACGCGAGTCCGCACTCAGCGACAAATATATTATATGTACAAATTTCAAGCGTTGAAAACTGAATTTCTCATTTTCACAGGCAGCGCGAACAAAGTGTATATATACGGTGTACGGCTATCGCTCACCTTCGCGGGCGACAAGGAAACCATGAGAGAGAGAGAGAGAGCGAGAGAGAGAGAGAGAGAGAGACAACGAGACAACGACACTTTGGCATTGGCTTCGTCGACTCTCTCGTGTATGCAGGAAAGAGAGAAAGAGATGGAACACGCGCTTATAAACGAAAATTCGCGATCCCTTTCACTCTGCTTGACCGCGAGCTTCAGACTCTCGATCGGGCTTATAATATGTATGTGTGTGTAAGCGTCTGTATGTGCGTGCGCGCGAGTGTGAGAGACAGTTGGAAAAAAGGATCTGGCAGCGACAGCATATATATAACCACTCAAGGCTCTTCCCCCTTCGTCATAATGTATACTGTCCGTGTATATTAT
Organism: Megastigmus dorsalis; assembly: GCA_900490025.1. Taxonomy (NCBI): domain Eukaryota; kingdom Metazoa; phylum Arthropoda; class Insecta; order Hymenoptera; family Megastigmidae; genus Megastigmus; species Megastigmus dorsalis. The sequence goes on from UELU01141749.1 coordinate 89,400, forward strand.
AATAGGCCTGGCAGGCGCGTTAAATTCATTTTAATCCACGCATAAATCGTCGGAATCGATGGATTTAAAAGATGAAGAAAATAAAAAAGAATTACAAACCGTTCAAAGCTGAAAGTGTGAAGAATTGCTCGTTTCCAGTCAAAAGGGAAGTAAAGAAATTGAAAAGAGAAAAATTTCATTCGAATGCGGTGATGCATTACTTTCAGCTGAATAAAACCGAATGAAAAAAAAATCCAATTCACGAATATAACTACTGCAAAATAGTTTACTATATATAAAAGATTGAATGGCAAATTTTTAGTCGCTGGTTAAGCGACATCAACAATTTCTAATGAAAGTTTCACTCTTATCAAAGCCAAGCTCCCGGTACGAGACGAATGCATTTTCGACTTTTGAAATTTCGCTTCTTAGTATACACATATATATATATATACGTGCACACGCATATTCTCAGTCACGTGATTTATTCACCCATTGTGCAGAGTTCGAATATACTCTTCGCGATGGCAAGAATTGATTTCGATTCGACAAAACGTCTTTTACTTAATGAGAAAGTACATAAAAGAAATCACGAGTACGGCTGCTGCAGTGCTTTTACATTAAACGCCCTGATACGCACTCGCTTGCGTTCATTATTTTGCTGATGAAATATCGTTATTGTGTTACACGTTTATAAAGTCCATAGCGCGAGTCGTGCCGCCGCCGCCGCCGAGGCTTATAACGATTTTATCGCGGTCATTTTTCACGTAATCATTTTTCCGCAAATTAATAATCCATATAACGCCGATTACTTACTTTCACTTTGGGCCCGTTTTGAATTCTGATAAGACCGTAACCCGAAAATTGACTTTATATATACGCATATATATACACGCTGCACGGATAAGTTTATCGCTTTATAGATTAAAGGTGAGTTTTACAATACGAGCGAGTTGCCACCTTTAGCCACGCGCGCGCAATACTCAATTTCAAGCGTTTTATTTGCCAATAAAATGAAAAGCATCTTTCCGAGAAGCGCGCAGCTCCACTGAATTTCTCGCGATGCAAGATAACGACTGACGATCTTACGTTGAATGATCGCTGCAATATAAAGCGAATTGTTTTTCTTGTAAATCTTGATGATACTCTCTAGCTAGGAGTGAGATATTCAAAAAGCATTTTTTCGGTATGTTTAGCTTGATTAAAAACTAGTTTCGTGAGTTTTGCGAGCCCTGCACCTTCGTACGAATATATATCAGAATTAATTAATGGTAAGAATGGCAATAACTTCGCTTCAATCATGGGCGCTTGGACTTTAATGAAAGTGACTTCTAGGAGCTTGATTGAAACTACCAGTCACTTTATTAGAGTCATTATTTCACGCATAACGCCAGCGCGAAACTGTTCAATTATCCCCACACTCCTATCGCTCCCAACTTGCGCATAAGCAAAAACCCCGGGTTAGCAGCTACAGCGCAAATGCCAAAAAAAAACAGTCCATTAAATCGCCATAACAAAGAGCCAAATCAGTTTTCCAAATGGCGTAACCCGTTAGTCCGCAGTAGGTGCATTAAAAACTATACAGGCCGAAAAATAAACCACTCATTATTGGACCAAATCGACCTGCAAATTCATTGTTTTATTATTGAAAAAGCTCCCCGCTTTACATATTCAGCGCGTATATAATTGCGGGAAATCGTAAAGCCGCGTAAAATATAAAGCGGCGCGCGAATCATTATCGCCTGGGCATATATACGCGGACACACGCGGGCAATATCCAACGTCTGAAACGATAAAGACAAGGCGCGTTCGTTTAACGGCTCGAAAGAAAATGAAATCTGCGGCCTAAAACAAAGGCAATAAAATTTTCAATTTTCCAACCGTACGATTATTACTGCACGCGCATATGTATGTATGTGTGTGTCTACGCCTTATAGGAGTTAATACGGATAATAAAGCCGGGCGCGAGTTGGTATAAGAGTCTATGGCATTGGCCGCGCGAGATGCGAGATAAGGTGGACGTAAACGCGGCACGAGCGCCGCGCAGCCAAGCAGCGAAATATACTCGAAAGAAGTAACGGCGCTTCCGCATATAAATATTGCTCCACGCGTGTCGTTGCTTTATCTGTACCTTTTCTCTCTCTCTCTCTCTCGCTCTCTTGCTCGCTCTCTCGCGTTCGGACATTCGGCACACATTATACACGCGGTATATATCGATATTCTTTTAATTTCGGCCTGAGGTACATACTGCACACTCGTGCGCTCCTCGTAATAATAGTGTTTTCGTATATAGTGTCACGTGCTCACCCGCGCGCGAGAGCGAAACCTTTTTGCCGGGCGAGTCGCGCGCGCGCAGAGGAGAATTATTTATTTGACAGAGTCCAACCTTAGGGGCATTCCTACATTTATAACTCGAGCTTAATGGCCGCATGCAGTATATACGCGCTGTATCTTACGATATATACGTGCGTTCGCGTACTCTCCAAGTGTATATATATATATACAAATAAAGACTCGCAAAAGTCTTCCCTCTCGCTCTCGCGTTTATTAGCACAAGCCCTGGATTACGATTATTGTGCCGGAAACGAAAGCGCGATATTCGTCGCTGCTGCTTACCTTTTTTCCTTTCTGTCTGTCTCTCTCTCTCCCTCTCTCGAACTTCTTCTCTCTTTCGACTCTCGACCTTCTCTCTTTTTCTCTCGCCGTGTTTTGGCCTGATTCCTGCGGTCTCTCTTCGGCTTCTTCCCTCCTTTCTCCCCCCCCCCCTCTCTCTCACTCGGTCGCCGAGGCCCAATTTATAATTTACCCGATATCAAAGTAAGCGATCTCTTTGCGGTGAATTTTTCGCTGGATAAACAAGAGTCTCAACCTTTTTTTCTCTTTCTCCTTTTCGTTTTTTGGTTTAATTTTAATTTGTCGCTCGTTATTAACGTCGCGGGATCCCATTCACGGGATCTCATTGTGCACTTCGCACCGGCGATCCAGCGAATATAATTGACTTTCGCGAGAGATCTCGCGGCATCTTGCCTAATTAAAGTGGAGGAAATCGCCCGACCGCGACGGCCCGCGTGTGATAACGTGTCGAACGACGGGGAAAGCGCTTGAAATACAATGCAAACATTCGCGTGAGAAGATGTTTCCTGTATAGCCGTCCTGCCCGCACCGCGTAGGCAGTGCAAAGTGTATAAGACGATGTGGGTGTTGTATATGTACAGGGACGCCCACGCGAGTCTCGCGAACCTTGAATGAAGTCAAAATGGCTGCTTTATTCGCGTCGGTCGCTCTGTACGATTTCGTTGTGATGCTCTTGGCAGTGAAAGTCGATCATTTTCATCTCAGAATTTTCGGCTGTGCATAATGTTTATGGTTGAAAGTTTAATATTTTTAAAACAGTTGAATAATATCTGCTGTTATATATATGTGTGTGTGTGTGTACTGTTTAAAGCTCAAAGTACATATCTTTTTATTCGATTGTATAATAATGAATTTATATACCGAATAATATAGGTCTGCTATTGTAGAAATAAATATAAGGCTTTAATAATAATGTTACTCAGTGATAGAAAAGTTCTGAATTTGAGATAACTCAACGGTTGGCTTTTCACTAGCTCAAAATTACAATAGAAAAATTGATGGCGTCGAGCGGCTACCTCCACTTCCCCGTAAATATATCGTCCATTGAATGAAACAGATATTCCCGGCACGTAAAACCGCGAAGAGCATCGTAAAACGAGCTAAAAACATGAAAAATATCGGTTAAAAGTAAACGATCGGTTCGCGCGCAGTGCTATTTTTCTCACAGACGATCGACCATTCACGCGGGGGGTGAGATACCAGAGAGAGAGAGAGAGAGAGAGAGAGAGAGAGAAGGTGCGCATATTATAATGCACCGGCGTGGTTCTGCTCTCTCGTCGAGAGGCTCGAAAGAAACAGAAGGAGATTATTCGCAGGGCCGTTGCAGCGTCCGTGTCCGAGGGCCACATGGAACAGCGGCAAAAAAAATAAGAACGACGAAATAAGAAGACGAAGAAGCAAAATAAAGAGCAAGAGAGAAAGAAGGCGGTAACGGGGGCACGAACGAATATAGCCTTCCTCCCTTTGCCCCGAAGAAAATTACACGTCTCGCTACGCTCTGGTCTGCTCTGTGTGTATGTGTGTGTGTGTGCACGCGCGGTGTGTTCATGTCAAATCGGACGGTTAAAAAAAAAAAATTCGAATTTCGCGATTCTCAAGGATTTTACGAGCCCAATATGCTAAATATGGTTTTTCAGCTTTGATCGCCGGATATCTGCATTTTATCCTCGGTGGTGGTACTCGTGGACTAATAAAATCTGATATAGGTGTTAAAACATTTCTCTTTTTATGCTGAATTCCTTATAGACCAACTGTCCGATGTTTGTTCCTTTCGTATAAAGCGAATATCGCAAATAAAACTTGCATATTTCTTATTACAAAAGTTTTATGTCAAGCCTAATCGAATATTATATAAACAAAAACTAAATTAAATTATTTAATATTTAAAATCATGAATATTTACAAGTCCAGTTTAGTACAATTTATATATGTATAATATAATAATAATTGTTACAAATCCAACACGATCATAAGTGTTTTTCATTTTGCATTGCTCCATATAGCTAAATCTCCGTGGAAATTCACTACAATTCATGTACGGCAAAGAATCCTTTCTCTCGCGCACACACAAGACCCCTCAATCACTCACTTTCCCGTTTGATATCGAAAGCACATATAGGAAGCTCCGACCGCGCGGACTAAATCACCTGGGCGTACTTCCACATAATAGCACGTAGCGCGCGCCTGTGTACCTATGTGTATATACGTATATATAGGCGTCGTACGCGCGCACGTTATTAAAGTGCTTATCCACTCCGCGAAGCCCCGCGACTCGTATGTATTAATTACGCGCAATGAATAATTTTGCAATGCCGCTCTCTCGCTCCCCATGTTTTTGTTGGCGTAGACGTTGTGTCCGATGATTGAACGCTCTCTATGTCTTTCTCTTTTCTTTTTCTTTTTTTCTTCTTTTTTATCATAATCGTCTCAACGACGGCGGCGTTTAATTGTGGAATTCGCGTTCATTCTTTATTCTCTCCCTCTCTTTCTCTTTTTCTCTTTCTCTCTTCTCTTCCCGTCGCGAGGTTATTGACAGTAATTGGATTATTAAGCCAACATGTCGCGAGGACACGAGCGCATATTTTTCTTTTCTCTCTTTCTCTTTCTCTCTTCTTATCTTTCGCCCTCTCTATCTCACGAGCATCGCTGTTACGAGAAGTAATTTTATAATTGTTCAACGTATCGCTCGTTTTTCTCTTGGCAATAACCCTCTGCCAAAGACATTTTTGCTCCTCCTCGCTATGTGCTTGTAATAATTACGATGCGGAATAAATTATAACTCTTATTAAGTTTTTAGCTCTCGATGATCATTTCCTCTCAAATAATCATTCAATTTCGCTTGGATCGCGCTGATAAGATTTTCGAGGAGAAAATGATGAGCAATTTACATTTATATATCGCAAGTTATTTATTTATACGTTTAATCTCTTAGTTTATGATTGACTTCGTGTCCCTTGTATATAAGATACACTCTATATTCGATTAAGTAATATATATGTGTAACATCAAAAACGTATCGACATTTTGTAATTCTGTAATCGCAAAAGAAAAAAATACTGTAGTTTCTCAACAACAAAAAAAAAACAATGATATCCATAATACCAGTTTTTGCTTAGCTACTTCAATAGCGAGCTACATTTTCCAAGCGTGCAATAAGCTCTATTAAACCTTATCAGGTTCATAAAATTTCAAAACGGCGGCGGCGCGCGCAACACGAAAAATTATATCATTTTCCAATCACGACCAGTCTCCGCGTCTCAGCCTTATACATTAAATTCCCCGTGTATCCACCCTAAAAGGAGAGTAGAACACCTGAAATCTCCGCGCCGCCATAATTCGACCGACCGATCATAAATTCGCCGGGAAAACGCGCCTGAAAAGATAAAAAGAAATAATCGCTCCGAACTATTACCACACGATCTACAACAAAAAAAAAGAAGAAAAATCCCTCCGAAGAGCGAAGAGTAAAAAAAAGGGTATATATAACCATTCCGATAGTCTCCCTCTCTCTTCCTCGCTCCCCGCGCGCGTACTTATCGCATAGGCGCGTGCGAGCGCGCGACCATATCGATTACGATCGCCCCGATACTTGGCGTATACACACACACACACACATAACACATACAGTCCTGCACGAGCTCGCCTGTGCATGGGGTAATGATTATTCTCTCGCGGGCGAGTGAGAGAGAGAGAGAGAGGGACTGCGGCACAGTCGAAGCGCTGCAGCGATCGATCGATCGCGATCGATCTTGTTGCGAGTATAGCTCGCTCTGCGTTTAAAGAGCCTTACGTGATTTCGCGTCGGTTACGCGTAATAACACCTTTTAACGCGGCGGCGGCGGCGGCGGCGGCGGCGAGCGGCGCGAGTCTCGACTGACTTAATGCCGCAATTACCCGATGTTTCCGAGCGATTTCCCTGTCTCGCCGAGCAGAGAGACAGAGAGAGAGAGAGAGACTCTGTCGCAAGCCTAACGCTCTGGAGTGTGTAGGTATAGGCCGCGGTGTATGGAACGAGCGATTTATGCGGAATTATGCGGGACCATTGTTTACCCCGGCCTCTCGGTGCTCTATAATAATCGCATAAATTGTCACGTTTTAGCGCGATCTATTTATTGAAAGTTCTGCGCACCGTCGGAGCGCGCAGGTTCTTAAGTAGCTGGTGCGCACGTTGTCCTGTGTAGCAAGGAGAAAAAAAAATCGATTCGTATCGACGAATGCGTCGCGTTGACTCTGTGTTGTGTGGGGAAAACAAAAGCGCTTGTTCTCCGGTGAATTGCGGTGAATATTTCAAATAGTTTCGTAGATAAGGAAATAATGGGCTGGAACTTTGTGTGTATCGATGAAAGTTATATTGCGTTGTTTATTCTTCATCGGGTAAGCTATGCATTTCTCCTTGGTTTCGTCTGAAAATATTAAAAGTCGTGGGTATTTTTGAAAGTCCGCGATAATTATCCGATTCGTGAATAATATCGAGATAAATTTTGTATAAAGTGTCTTCGATTAATCACGCTAATGGCTTCACAAGGATTTTTAATTATGCATCGGCATACACTGGCACTTCTTTCGTCCCTCTCTCCATATATAAAGGAATCCCGAGAGAAAAAGCACGTGCACAGACACTTTCAAGCCATAAAACTTTGCATCTCACCTTTCAATACCATTCGGACGCATATATACTTTTTTTATATTTATCAATCGCTTCGCGGTGACGCGCGTAAAGATCAAAACGCTCCGCGCAAAGTGCAAATTAGCCGTGCGCGCATAACAACAACATCCGCTCATTCCCCTTCCACATACTCCTCGCCTCGCTATATAATAAATGTACAATAGCGCTACAGCGAAGATCGTGGACAGGGTCCCAAATTATGTTAATTGAATGAAAACTCGACACTCCGCGAGGAAGAAGAAGAAAAAAAGCACTCGGCCCAAAAGACACCCAATATCTCCGCCAGCTCTCCGAGTGTTTCGATAGCGCGTCGACCGTAAGAGACAAGAAGAAGGAGAGAAACAGTCCCACATTAGGTCGCATCTACAGAGAAACATCGCGAGGATCATCGCCGTCGTCGTCGTTTCTCTCTCTCTCTCTCTCTCTCTCTCGTATAATCTTTATCGGCCTCGTCCACGAGAGAAGCACGAAAAATTCCAGCTCGTGTGTGTTCGACCTTTCGGCCGCGCGAGATATAACTATCCTCTCTCCTCGTCGTAAAAAGTCTGATTTGGTGGAAAGGTATACGAGATAGAGAGAGAGAGAGAGAGGCGAGGAGTCGCGTAAAGCCGAAATTAGATAAAGAAGGGGGGGGAGAGAGGGAGTCGTGGAATCCAAGGAACGAATCGTCGGGAGACGCAATAAACGTTAGTCAACTGCGGAGGGAAAGAAAGAGAGGAGAGTAGTGAGAGAAAGAGAGAAACATCATCGAGCGTCCGGGGTCCACCGATTAACGCGCTTGCATGATTCATTGGAGCCCTAAAATAGAAATGATGCCCCGCGCGCCGTAATCACAGCCGCGCGCGGGGATTTCGGTCTTAAATCTTGGCGCGCGAATCACTAAGGACTCGAAAATCGTGGAGTTTTACGATGCTTATAAGCTTTATACCATTTCTTCTTTTTTTTCTCCTCCACGCGCGTGCACACACACACACACGCGCGATTCGCTTTTTTCCTTATCCAATGTTTTCTCTTGGCTCTCCTTTCTTCCTCTTTCCTTTTTTTTTTGTTTTTTTTTTTGGTTACTTCGTCTTCCACCAGAATTGCATATATACCTATACTCGCGGGAGACGACAAAAAAGGATTCCTTATAAAGCTGCGCGAACATTCTAATGTCGACCGCGTGCCGAGCGACGCTTTGTGCAACAGCCCGAGAATTGTTTATTGCAGAATTTGCGTCGTTAAGTGGTCGTTAGGTGGCTGACGTTGTATGCGCCTCGATGAGCGATAAGCTTGCTTTTTCTAGCCAGCTCTTAGCTAAATTTGTGCAATGCAAATCGCTTTTTTGCCCACTACGTCGAGTCTCGGGCAAAAAGTGCGTGGATAAAAAAAAAGTCATGGTAAAAACAGTGCGTCTGCGAGATGGCGTTCGATAGGTTCATACTTATTTGTAAGAGACAAATAAAAACTTATAGCATAAGAGTTGTACGACGTTGCGAATCCGACTGATCAATTTGTATCTACACAACTGCTTTGTCTAACAACTGAATTGCAGTTTTGAGAAGGAAAATTAATACGATTCACAGCTGTCGTGATTTCCTTAAATATACAAGTTTAATATTCCGAAAATAACCACATTTCATAGTAACTACAAAATCGCCTCTGGTCAATTATCCGTTTCGGGCCTCATTAATCCAACTAACTATATAAACTGTTAAAACTAGGAGGAAAAAAGCAGCAAAAGAAAGAAGAGGGAAATAACGTAATCATCCAAAAAGTCACCGCATCACGGTACACACAAACACGAGTATATCCTCGAGTAGAGCAGTAGCAGCAGCGACAGTAAAAAGAAGCCAGTCAACTTGGCTGCGCGCCCCGGATAAAAAGCAACATCTAGACAAAAGCCTCGTTAACGCGGTGATAAGTGATAAGCCGTAACGCCGTCCAATCTATCCGACCGCAAGCAGAAAACACATACACACAGGAACAGGGGAGAGAGAGAGAGAGAGAGAGAGAGAAGGAAACAAAAAAGAAGAAGTAGAAAAACTGGGTAAAAAGCGCGAATCATCGTGTTCCCGAGGCACAAGAATAAGCGGCACGGGTGCGTTTACCGGGCAATCCCGATGATGGTGATGCAGTATACAGATCGCACGCGCACTATTATATACATGTAAACACAACAAAAGACAGGCTTCTCCCTCTCTCTCTCTCTCTCTCTCTCTCTCTCTCTCTGTCTTGGAGCCGCGTCAATGCCAGACGCACGGCAAGCGAGCAAGCGGAGACAAGCAGGCTGCAGAGACGCAGGGGAGCAGCGCAGAAAACGGCAAAACCTGATGGACTTCATCATCCAGCTATATACCGTTTCTGGCACGCGCCCGCGCACACGCCATATAACCCGTCTATAATACGACCACCTTCTCCTTCTATATACTAAAACTACTTCTTCTTCTTCTTCTTTCCTCTTCCTCTTCATCTTCTTCTGCTTTTGCCGTTGGCCGCTTCCGGACAATCCGGACGACTTTTCGGTTATAAGCGACGAAGCGAGTCTGCCCGGTTCTGCTCCTTCTGCGGGGAATATATACATATATTCTCCTGTGCGGGCGGCTGCTCTTGCAAAAGAAGAGAAACCGAGAGAGAGAGAGAGAGAGAGAGAGAGAGCGAGAGATGCGAGTGTGTGCGCATGTGTGTGTATATATAGACACACACGGTGCAGAGAATAAGAGAGAGAGAGAGAGAGAGACGAGACGGGTATTGTAACGGTACACTAGTCCTCGTCCTCCAAGCTCTGCGCCGACGCAGAGAGAAACAGAGAGAGAGAGAGAAAGAGACTGGTATATGATCTTGGCGAACGGGGTTGATGTAATAAGAGGGGCAGCAGCAGCAGCAGCAGTAGAGGCAGCAGTAGAGGCAGCACTAGCCAGAGACGAGCGGCAGCGGCGGCGGCAGCGGCGGCGGTTGCGTTCGATGCTCGTGCTACCGGAGCGCTTGAGATCCTCGGAAACGGAACGAGGAGAAGAGGAGAGAGCGAGCGAACGACTGGAGAACAAGTGCAGAGAGAGGAGAGAGAGAGAGAGAGAGAGAAGGCGGCGGGCGGTGCAGACAGGTTGTCCAGATTCCACGGAAGGTCGTTTGCTTTGCTTACCGCGGGTCGTGGCGAACGAGCTCCGCTGCGAGCGCGCGCGCGCCGGAGAGTTGCTTCGAGCCAAAGTAGTGTGTGTATAGACGGAGATGGAGAGATACATACTGCACTGTTCCAGAGAGAGAGAGAGAGAGAGAGAGAGAGAGAGAGAGAGAGTGAACAGCTCTCCTCTCTCTCTCTCTCTATCTCCTTCTAACGGCCGCAGCGTTTTCTCTTTCTTTTGGTCTCGCCTCCTTCTGCCTCGCGGTGCATAGCAGCCCCTCGAGCTTCCGTAAACTGCGCACCGCTCGAATCAACCAGTGAAAGAGAGGAGCTGTTCTAATCGGTCAAATTATCGACTGCATCTGCTGCTGCTGTTGCTGCTGCTGGATATGAAAGTGAATAGCTACTAGAGTTGGGGATCGTTGATTTTATACAGATTGGCGATGTCAACGAGCTGGGATGATGAGACGATTAGAAATATGGCCCAAGATCGGAAATTGTCAGCTTTGTTAGCACAGTCGCTGATGGATTACCATCGGTCGAAACTAATTATGAAGATCGAGTGTACATTCGATCGCGCACAGTTCCTGATTATGTCGTATCTGAAACTTGATGTGCCATATGGATTGTGCGCAATTAGTTCCAACAGGTCGAACACAAGACGAACAATATAGATCGACATATTTTTTTTTCGTAAAAATGTAGACTTTATGACCCTGCGCGAGACTTGTGAAAACGACAAATGTTGTTGTTGCAGTTTTTTTTCTTTAATTATACTCAAAAATGCTTTGTTGGTATATCCATAAAGGAACGATTTATTAAACGAGCCTCGGACAGTATTCCGGTCAGCTCGTGTATATGGTTAGCGCGAAATATGCATATCATTTGATCAATGTGATATTCACATATATACCGCCCGTAGAAAGTTTGACGTTCTTAAATTACAATCGCGTAATTGATAGTTAAACATTCAGCGCGTTTAACAAACATTCGGCCAAGAGTAGGCGTCGACAGATATATAACCAGCAACTGTAAATTCTGTACCTACATATGTAAAGACACCAAAAATAAACGTCTTACATCGAAAGTCAGATATACGCTGGTAAAAAAAATCCAGCCAAATGATCGATTAAAAAAAAAACAATAGATATACAATGCAAGTGTACGCACTTGACGTACGTGCGATGAAAAGGAGGAGAAGGAGAAGTGAAGGGGTGAGGGGGGTATAAGGCAAGGAGAAAGGAGACACCGACATCGACACCGGACACCGGACACTCGGTTACTGCTGCTGCTGCTGCTGCTGCTGTGTATGCGCGTGCCTACACCGATTCCCTCTATACTCTTACTCTATCTCTTCATGCGCCCAGTACTCGATCCCCGGGATGCGGAGAAAGCTTCCTTCGCGCGCCTGACAACCTATACGCGTATATACACACACGACTCTCGCATATCTCGGCACCTTTTTTTTTTCCAACAAGCCGTATTCATTTTTCCTGTTACCAACAGCTTGCAACAATATATTATACATATTCGCGCAGACCTGATAATTCTATTCTGCTTAACCGACACGTATACTCAAAAATTACTTGAAACTATGCCGATGGAATTGAGTTCGGTATATAAACGTCGATTCGACGAAAGCTATATATACACAATTTTCGCATAGCATCGCGCCACTATAACGCCTCGTGAGCATAATTGATGGAACAATTTCCTCCGGCCCAAGCGCGGTAATTGAAAAGTTGGCAGTTAAAGGCTGTGCGCGCAGTAACATCGCTCTTAGCCGCGCGGACGATCCATTAGGATAAACTCGACAGTAGAACCATCACATCTCTCGCGGGCAACGTATTTCCCCGCTAATGAAACCCGTCATTTTTAATTACCCATAGCTCAACCAGAGCCTCGAGAGATGTCCCCGTCACCCAATACCCCACCACTTATTACCCACGAAATATCAAGATATTCCGGCCGATCGTAATCGTCAATCAGTTCTCAATCGGTTCCATCTCTCCCTCTACAATCACCTGTGTTATAGACGCACACACGCACGTATACGTATATAACGAGCGTCTCGCGTTACATGCGAGAGACGAGAGACCGTCGTGTATCCGGAGCCCCGCGATGATGTAGCCGAGAGAGAGAGAGAAAAGCGACGCGGCAAAGATCGCCGCGCGACGGATTCTCGGAATTGCCGTGATCTCTGACGATTCTAGATATAGCGATTGGCCGCGGAGTGAAGAGAGAAGATGTACTGCGCTCGAACGAGGATGGATTCTTGGACTTTTTTTTTGTCTCCCTAGACGCTCGTCGTCGTCGTCGTCGTCGTATAGTCGCCCAGACCGAGCGTCTGCTGTTGCACGGCACTTCTCTCTTTCGCTTCTTCTTCTGTGCGCGCTCTGCCTTTGGTGTTTTCTACAGCTTTCAGGAATTCTATTTGTTCGCTCAAAACTATCAATGCGATAGGTGATTTAGAATATTTGTTTACATCCGCGTCCCCACAGCCGTTCCTTATTAAAGTTTTGCACAGCTCCGCAAACATACTTAACAATGTCGTGCGCGGCAATAAAACTCGTGCTGCGCATTCCGTATATCGAACTCGCGCGAGACCGCGCAGCTTACATAAAACAAGCGAAAAAGAATCCCACGAGGCGAAAAATCCCAACTGCCGCTGCGCGCGCGGTCTCGCGAAAAAGAAAGAGAGAGAAAAGAAAAGAGGACAGCGCCGGCCAGCAACAACAACCAACAAATCGTTCCAGCAATCGTTCCACCACTCGCTTGAGCGTGAAATCGAAACGTAAAATATATCGCTCCAGCTCACGGGCAGAGAGAGAGAGAGAGAGAGAGAGAGAGAGAGAGAGAGAGAACTGAAAGCTCGAGGGGTCCTACACACGCGTTATCGTCCAAGCATGAAAACATCCGCGCGCTCGCTCGCTGCCACACAGCCAACATATCTCGCCCCTCCACAATTTGCAAAGCAAACGCGGCGAAGAAAAAAATAAAATGTCCGACAGTCGAGCGCGTTTTCGCGCGCGGAAGCTCGCCTACGTGCGCGCGCACACACACACACACACAGATCTATACTCGCGTAGCTCTATAACGTGCGATATTACAGCGTTGGGGAATGCCAATAAATCTTGCGGGGTGGACTTGGCCAAGCGCATTCGCCTCGCGCTCGCGCGCCAAATAATGATACGCTCGCGCGCAGCACCGAACGGCTAATCATTTATATTCGCCGCTCTCTCTCTCTCTCTCTCTCTCTCTCTCTCTCTCTCTCTCTCTCTCTCTTGGTATATAGCGAGCGCGGCGAACGCTTTTTTATTCCCCGACATTACGATTGTAGTAATCGTCGATTACGGATTTACGAGCGGCGATAATGGCGTTATGAAAATTTTACGCGAGTGTTCTTTCACTCTCTCTCTCTCTCTCTCTCTCTCTCGCCGCCGCCGCTCTGTGTTTGTTCTCGCTGAGATTTTCGTTGTCTGTGCGCCTGTGTGGACGTAAGCTGATTGGCGTACTTAGAGAAATAAATGCCTCTTAAGGCTCGATTTATTTGCTTAGAGACGCGGTAATTGCCGGTTTTTAAACGGCCTTTTAGAGATTGTTAAAGTAATCATCCGCTTGTTCTTTATAACTTAGCTCCCTCCTTTTTTCTTTCCTTTCTTTTTTTTTTCTACTGCTGCTGCTGCCGCCTCGCTACAGGACTTATTCTTTGACTCATCTTTATTGTTGTTCCGTTCACTTTTTCTTCCGACTCTAATTGGTGCTAACGAGAACGAAAGATTATTCTTAATTGTTTTTTCTTCTCGATGAGCAAAAATATATAGGCTCGTCAATTGTCGTAAAGAAAAAGTTTTTTCAGCATCCGCAAAACTCAAGGTGCACAAATCAATGAATATATATAATCGTATAACTAACCCGAGCACTTTTATTCATAAAAGCGTGTCCAGCTAAAGTAGCCATTAGCAGAACTAGTTCAGAAAAGGAAGAGCCCCATCGCGTGCATTTAGCTCCCCCACCGCAACATCGTAAAAAATAATCACCGCTTTAATCGCCAGCTAATCAAAGTTATATATTTAATTCCAATTCCGTCCTCCCTCCCCCCACCCCCCGCCTGCGCCGAGAAAAATTAGCTTAATCAACCGTTAAAATCAATAATCTGAAACATGCCAAACGACCCGGCATATCCTCTCTCCCGAACTGGAGCAATAACAATTTCCCGAGCGTCAAAAACAAAAAACGTATAAAGGCCTTATACTTTATCGGAAGTTGAGCAGAAAACAAATTTGAACGCATGAGTTGAGCGCAGCGCACCACCAGATGTACCTGACGGCTATCCGATACAATTTGCTGTTACAGTTTCCACGGAGACATGACTTATTTAATTGCCAGCCCGATAAGGGAACACAAAGTCGACGATCGCTATCGCCTCTCGCCTCGCCTCGCTTCACTCCCGTCCCTCCTCTCTCTCTCTCTCTCTCTCTTGCTCTGCAGTCACGGGGTGATATCCGATTAGTCGAGATCGCTTCATCTATATCTGTCCTTCTCTCCTCTGCGCACTGCTCTCTTTTCCGCAGCGCATGTCTTGATAGCTATATATATATATATATATTTACGCGTTAGTGAAGGATAAATAAAATTTTGTTGCGCCAATAAAACAGAGAGAGAGAGAACTTTTTCTCTTGCGCGTGCGCGCACTACTCCTCGTTTATTATTTGGAGAATAGTAAATCTCGGCGAAACTGGTTTATTATGAACTTTGTAAAACAGTCGGCGCGAGTTTTTTTTTGGACTTGCGGAATTATATGACAGGCGTCTATTTTACTGCCTTTTAAACTTTGTTAATAAAACGCGCGAGTATATATTGGCTATTTTAACTGTTTCGACTGAATTTTTCGGCCTTTTCGCGCTTGGCGACAATAGGATGTGTGTATTGTCCTGTGCGTTGAATGCCTCGCTTAAAATAGCTTTTCGCTTCGCAACTAAATACTCGATAAATAATCTTTCGATGTTAAAAAAGCCTTTTGTATAAATCTGACAAAGATTTTATACGCGCAGTCTGAAACCGATAGACAATACAAGGACTGAAAAAGTAAATTCTTTAGGACAGAAATTATTGCTATCGCGAACTTATTTTTACAAATATCAAACACAGCTATTCTTTTTAAGCTTCGTGCCGAATGAAAAAAACCCATCCACTCTTATCAAACTTCAACTTCGCATATAATCAAATCAACATCAGTCCCGCTTTCTCGGCATCTCTCGCTTCCCTTCCGATTATCCGTCTTCCGTATATTTCTCCGACTCCGCGCTCACGTACAAGTCAGAAAATCTCGGCTATCCGCTAATCTCGATCGTCTCTTATCCTCCATTTACATCCTTTCTCGCCGTCTCTCACTCGCTCGGCTATCCGCGCACTACACACACACTGCACACGTCGGAATTTCTTATTCGCGCCTTACCCTCCACGAAAACAACAACTCTATCTGCCAAAGAGAGAGAGAGAGAGATACAACTGCTGCAACGTCGCTCCGCTCGTCTTGACCACCCGATAAGACTGATATTTATTATTGCGCATTCACCCCGACTACTTTATTCGAGTATTTATTACCTTCTTTACTGTCCTTTTTGAAAATCGCGGTCTCAAGGAGGGAGAAATCGTCGTTATAGTCGGATGAGATTTTTGTTGGTCTATAAGCCGCGGCCGCGTTGTACTTTGAGCAAACAGCTTCATTTCCTTATGGTTGTATGGTATATTATCTGTTTAAGCGACCAACGGTGATCTCGGTATCCGATAAGCTCGATAATTTCGCGCTTCTATGGGCAATTTAATTAAGGCACACAGAGAGAAGAGAGCGAGAGAGAGCTGAGCTCTTTTCGCGGGGCTCTTATTAAATTTAATTTTGCAATCCCGACCTTTTGCAAAACGAGTTTAATTGGAACATCAGTTTTGTTGCAAAAGTGGCTACTTCGTCGACTTTGTATATGGCTGATCTACAAAATGCTCTGAAAATCGATATTTTTCAACGATCGAGCATCCAGTTTGTTTGACTTTAAGTAAAAAAAAAATTCAACTTGAATCGATTGTCCGTATATCGACGCAAAACCTAAACTCTCGTCAGTATAAGCTATATCGATACAAAATTCCTCGTTCTGGCATAAACCTCGACGAAAGTGTTTCTTTTTCTCTACGAAGAATATGCACGTGTATATAAAACGAAAGCGCGATATTCTGCGTCGTTTTATTTCGTGGAACAAAAAACTAAGTAATAGCCAAAGATTTAAAGACTCATTCGCGATGCAAAAATATTCCGGGCCGAGTCCCGAGGAGGAAAAGCTACGAGCATTTATAATCCAAATCCGGGCAAAAATCAAGCAAACTGCACACATCGCGTATTGCTGTACTCCGCCGGCTTACAGCGGCGCAAAACTGCAGCGGATCGAGAAAAAAGTCGCGCCAGAGAACCTATCATTAACAACTATCGATTAGCAATTACATCGAGAAGGAAAGAGGTTTTCATCGACCATAGTCCCCCCTCCTCCTCATCGAGTTTGCACTTTCCAGACGCGCTGCTGCATTATGCGTTTTCTTTGACGCCACGCGGGAAAATTGTACGCGGATGTACTGGTGTGTACGTTATGCTGCCGCGTGCTGCGTTGTCGTAAACGTTTTGAGGAAAAAAGGTGCGATAAAACGGGATTTCTTGTTGTTTTAGTTTTTTTTTCTCTTTAGATGAGAGAATCCAGGGTGCGATCAACTTTCCTTTTGAAAAGCTGTTTTGTGCTTTTTGATGTTGAGCTTCGTCTTTTTATCCGAGCCGAGCTTTTATTCGAATTCACAAGTTAGAAGAGAGGAAAGGTTATTTTATCAATAATTATTGCTCATCGAGATAGTATTTATGTTGAAAAAGAGTCAAATCGAAGAAATGTTTCATATATACGATTGTAAAAAAAAAAGAAGTCTCATAAGCATATTAATGATGCACGTAACAAAATATTATAGATAGGTTTTAATAGCTTGTCCATTCGATCCCGTTAAAATAGCTACTAGAAATTATATTTCCGAGTCAAATGCTCTTCATTTAATTTAAGAAGCTATTAAGTGTATTTAAAGTACCAGCATTGAGTAAATACCGACTTTGGTATGCACTATAAAAAGGATTTTTCAAATTCGTACCATCGTAAATTCTAAACAAAACTACATCTACATTTTGCACAGAAGTAGACCATAAAATTCCGTCTATAAATCAACTGAAAAATGGTTATTCCACACAAAACTACATAATACTTATACCGTTTTAAGGTAAAAACTTTCGGCGAGCACAAAAAAATGCACACGCCAGCCAATGCAAACAAGATCCACCGAGTTGAAACTTCCTTTTCAAAACTCGCTAAATTTATGATCCCAGCTACCGCGGCGTCGAAAAAATTGTCGCCAAGCTTGGGCAAGTGTTGAATTTCACGTCTCTCTTTCTCTCTCTCTCTCTCCACGCGTGTGTTGTACACATGCACACACGTATATATATACGGAGCGAAAGAACGAGGGAGAAAGAGAAAGACGGAAAGAGGCGCGGCTTATCGAAGAGTATATATATATGTAGGAGAAGGCCCGAGAGAGTATAGTCGTGGCGAGCGATAAAACCGACGCGACCGAGACTGTATACGTATCGGGAGTGGGGGCGACAAGAGAGAGAGAGAGAGAGAGAAGGACGCCGCTCGCGGTGACTTGGGCGTGGTCCAGCCTTGCTCTCTTACTCTTATAATTACGCTTGTATTGACGCGCGGCGCGAGGTATATCGGTGCACCGCACCAGCGCCTTTATAAAAGTCGAAAGTGTCAAGAGCGCGGGGCAATCGTAAAATCGGACTCGTTAAAATTCGCGGTTTCCAAAAATACACACACACACACACACACGCTCTCGTACTGCAGCTTTTATCTCGGCTTTACATATACCTTTTTCTGTTTTGTTCGGCTCTCTACGTTGTCTCGGGGTCCGGCTGTCCGTGTACCGCAGAGCGGATATATAGAAGCGCGGCTGAACGTAAATAATGTCCGTGGACTTAACGGAGCGATAAAGCGCTTTAATGTTGAATTATGCGTGCTTTCACTTCGAAATGAGGGGTGTACGTCGCGTGAAATATGGACACAGATATAGCTTAATGAATGGATAAATAGATTCTTTTCTGACCGCGAGCGCGTAGCGGACAGCGGAAGCTTTTCCCCCCCGTGCCGCGTCGCTCTTTCGAATCGCGCGCGCCGCCTTGAGTGATTAAGCTGCCGCGTACAATGTTGCACTATACGCATTATTCCGCTTTTATTGTTCCAGTATATAGGCGAGAACGTTATATATACAAAGCTCGCGTATATATATATATATATAAGATATATAACGATATGTAAATTTGAATTTGTTGTTGGCGAGCATCGAGCGCTTGTTTACTTTACTACTATTCGATCTAGCCCATTATTTACTAATGTTGCGCACCGAGATTAATTCAGCTCGCGGCCTTTTTATGTAATATGCGGCCGCAGTTATATATATACACGATAACGCGTGTCCATGCATGGCCGGCAGATCGCGCGACGAAAACGGGTTTCGCGAAAAATGCGCTCTCTCTCTTTCTCTCCTCCATTTAACTGGATCTATTTATAATGTTATGCATTCAAATTACATCTTTAAGAAACATATACATTTTCGATTTGGACTTTATGGGTGCAACTGTGCTCGAGTTGCGGCAGTGGCGGCGGCGGCGGCGGCAAAAAGCGAGCGCGAGCCATTATATTAACGGAACGGGAGAAAGATGCGTGTGTATGTGTGTGTGCTTGTGCGTATATATGCACAAGCGGATAAACAAAGCAATCGAGAGAATTTGAGAGATCCAACAATCGCCATACAGAGCGTATAATGGCCAGCGCTGCTCTGAGCCTAGAGAAAAGTACACCTAAAAAGAGCCACTCGAGATGAATTCAGCGACTAACGAGGAACAAACACAGAAAGAGAGCCTAAGAGAGAGAGAGAGAGAGAACCCTTGCTTTTTCGCCCGCGAGGGTCATCGCCTTCGTACACAAGCCACGCACCGGGAGAAGAAAAAGAGCAGACAAAAAGGAAACAAAAAAGCGGAGGGAAGAAGAAGAAGAAGAAGCAGTGGAGAGAAAGAGAGAGAGAGAGAGAGAGATAAAGACAAGTACGAGAGAAAACGTATCTTCGTACCCTCTTTTTTCTTCCTTTATATATTTCGCAGCGAGAGAGATAGAGAGAGAGAGAGAGAGAGAGAGAGAGAGAGAGAGAGAGAGGGAGGGGAGAGCACATGCACGTATACATACGTGTACCGCTATAATCGTATGCGCGTGCGAGTGCACGCAGAGAAAGAGAGAGAGAGAGAGCCTGTATGCATATCTCGGGAGCAAAAGAAGCAGAGCGAGGAAAAGAGCGGAGCGGAGGGATGAGCATTGACCATGGGGTACCCAAGGGACGAGAGCCACTGTATTCCAGGTGGTACTCATATACAAATTATGGTAATGACCGCGTCGATCGGCTCTCTTTTCCTCCTGGTTGCTTTTTGTATATACCTCGGCTACTTGGTCGCCGCCGCCGCCGCCACCGCTGGATATTTTTATTTACCCTCCGTGAGTGTGTACGGCTAAAAAGAAGAAGAAGAAGAAGAAGCAGTGCTGTACTCGCGAGAGAGAGAGAGAGAGAGAGAGAGAGAGAGAGAGAGCCGCCTTTGATCTGCAGCAGCGCGCTCGAGATATATGCGCCGATTTATTATTAATCCACCCGCTCTTATATATATGTACTCGCTAGATGTACATTGCTTCATTGATTCCTGCTGCTCTTCTCCTCTCTGTTCTTTCTTTTCTCATTCGCTTATGTATGATTTTTTTCAGAGGAGAAGAGAATCGTGTATAGACGAAGTTCGTATGGTAATATCCAAGGACGCTCTTGTGTGTTCAGCAGTTTGTGATATTTGAGGTTTCTCTCTCTCTCTCTCTCTTGGACTTGTTTGATTTTCGGATTTCGTGCGTGTGTGCAGCCTTCGTTTGTGTACGGCCTCTGTGTAAGAGACCGATCTTTAGCCTGGAATTACTTTGCTTCGGTATACTTTGAAAAGATCTTATATATATAGTACGTCGTAATTTTACTGTTTGACATGATTTGATGGTGAAAAGTAAACGTTGAGAAGAAAATAAGAGACAGGGAATTTCTGATACACGCGACGCTCATTAGGATATTTACATGGCTGACTGGCATCGACTATGAAATTAAGCTTCTACACTCTACTTGTGTATGCAGTGAATATATACTTCATTTAAGGTGCTCTAAACGAAGGAAAACTGCCTATCTTAATAAATCATTATATCCATATCTAATCAAAAATCCCCATTATCGCTATACAAGACCCACATTTTTCTCAGCGTACATACGCCAATGAACACGCGCGCAGATCGTCTTCCCTTACCCTCGTATCCCCGCAGCGTTATTTTGATCCGCGCTTCGCAGGTAAAACGATACCACAACACTCACATACACCGTATATGTATACGCATCATATATAAGCATCGAGAAAGCGAGTCTATACGTAATGCTGTATATATGCATTTCGCTTAGAACATTTCGCGTAGAGCCTCGCACTTTTGTTATATCTCAGGCCCCATATTAATGAAAAACGCTCCGCTCGTCCGTTTTAGACTGGATGATATTATAATGCGCATAATAACGGCCGCCGCCGCGGTGCATACATCCGCTGATAAACACGGCAAGCGATTCGCCGCAGCTTTTGATATTTTAATCCGTTGGCCGAAGTGACGTGCAGCCGCGGTCTGCGCGATGTAGTCCTTTTTCACTTTCGTATATATATATGTGTAGAGATTCGCTCCTTTTTCGCGAGCGCGGAGCAAAACGGAGCGAGGGAATCTAGGATTTTTGTTGCGCGCCGCTTCCAGTTTAGCCGCTGCTGCTGCAGCTTGTAAAACGTCAGCCGCGCGTCACGGAGGCTGTACTATTCTTTTTTTCTTCCTGCGATCGCGTCCGCGCGGGAAAAATCACTTTGACTTTCTTATAGGTGCCCGCTTGCTGCGTAACTTTCTCAGCGCTTAATTTTCAGAAAATATACTTTTTTTACGGGATTATATAATTGCTCTTTTTGCAACTGCGGAGTACGATGAACGATTATTATATTTCGTAGACTGGTACATACTGTAGTGCAGATTGATTGATTGTATATAATAAAGCGAGTTTATAACGCTATGAAATCGCTGGCCGAGCTGTTAAAGGAGTCTATTATTAAAGTAATGTGCGAAGATTGCACTGTTATATATACGTATATATGTGTGTGTATATATATGTGTGTATATATACATGTATGTGTGTGTGTGTCTGTGTGTGTGTGCGCATCGCTCGAACTCGCTCTATAAAAATCCGATATAATAAACAGGTTTGTAACTAGTATAAAGCATTATATCTACTTAATCTACTTATATATTATTACGGCATCTGCTAATGAATAAACAGATAGGATTTGATTCGTTGAAATTGTCGCTCCTGCGTACGTTGTATATCTACGAGTTTTATATCCGCAGTTTTCCAGATAGCAAAAAAGAAGCCAATCGAAATCGTATAGTGCCGTAAATCACAGATAAACAATAAATACTATAAAGCATTTTCATTAAAAGATTAAAATCGAGTTGGATTTTTCAAATCGAAATATATCTTGAAATTAATTAATTGGCATGGCATAGTAGTATTTATACGAGATAAATAAAATACACGTACAGTGTATCGGTGTATATTTTTAATTTACTTGTAAAATTTGTCGTTGCTCGTACCTTTTACCAACTTAATAAATCCGCGTAAACACATAAATAATTAAAAAAAAAAGTAAACATCTCAATTAACCAATGGCAGGTATATACGCATTCAAACACTACACTCGCATAAATTTTCTCTACGTAAACTTTCGGTAAACTCCCCCCTCCTATTCAACAAATTAATAACATTACAATGTGCGTATAATCCTAACCGCTAGTCTAATATATAGGAAGTTGAAACTACCACAATACACGAACGATTCGCGAAAAACCAACGAGCGCGCAAGTCGCGACTAATGATACACTCAAGCCCGACGATATTATTGCCGAGGGTATACATGTGCCCAAACACACACACACACACACACACACACATACACACAGACACACGCCCTGCAGCGCTATCGGTACATCCCCCCGTTGCTGCACAAAGGCATCATTCATATTGTAATGCCGAAACATCGGCTCTTGGAATTTCGTCGATTAATCAAGTACCCATCTCTCCTCTGCCGTCGTTCAAATCACCGCTATACGCGCGCACACACACACACACTCACTCTCTCTCTCTCTCTCTCTCTCTCTACACGCGCATATATATGCGCATATATATCTCGCGCTCTAATCGCTTCCGAAGCTGCGCATGCGCTCTTTACATGTATACATATATACCCACTGCGTACATGCATGCGGTCGCGTCACCCGCAATTATTTATCTCCTCGCGTACGATTATCATTGATTTTTAATCAATACACGCACACACACACACACACACACACACAGAGACAGTGCACGGACTGTGTGGATATACCCTTGTGTCCCTCTTCATCGGCGTTTTTCTCTCTCTCTCTCTCTGTCGTGTGTGTACATGCGCCCGTTGTCTTCTCTTTTGCCACGAGCACGATTTGCAATTCGTGTGACAAGGCTAATTACCGGGACGGTACGACGGAACGAAAATGAATTGCCGCGCCGTATCTCTTTTCGCGGCGTTCCATCGGCCAACGCGCACTCCAGCGTCCCGGGATGTATAATACAACGGTGGGGGCTGCTGCTCTCGGCAGGATAAAAACTCTCGACTCGGTGAGAGAGAGAGAGAGAGAGAAAAAAAAAGCGCTGAAAATTCTGTCTCTCTCTGCATCTTTCTTTTTTCAGTTTTCGTCCTCTCCGCGCCGTATAGTGCGCATAATGCGCTCGCAGAGGACAAACGGGATGATTTATCGGCGGATGGACGATGATCGGGAGACTCTCGGATGCCACTGCGCCAGACAAGTGCAGCGTGCTTGTTATTAAATGCGCGCGTGCACTTGTGCCTCCGTGTATATATGTGTGTATATGTGGATGGCAGAGACGAGGATCGTGTGTCGCTCGCTGTGTACTTTATCTGTCTTTTGACTTGGCAATGGCGAGTTGCGCGCGATAGCTCGGGGACATTTTCGTTCGTAATGAAACGGAAGGACATGAGGAGAGTGAGCAAAAATATATAAAGGGGGAGAAATAGAGATGATAGTATGAATCAACTTTGATGGGATATACCTTTCTTTTATGAGCAATTATAAGATCGTTAGTGCTGATTATGATAATATCTTTGGTCCGAAATGGTTTTGTTTCACAGGAAATTTCAAATTTGTCGTTGGAATATTTCATTTCATATTACGTGTCTTTCTTAGAATTTCATAATATCTCACTTCAAAAAATTTAAAATACCAAATTGATTAATATTCAAAACAGAGTTTTTTTTTATTACTTAATGTGATACGGTTACTTAGATTGAGTAAGCAGTTTTCTGTCATTGATTTTTTAATGAAATAAATTACTTTACTACACAGTTTTGAAATAAGATTAACTTGATTGATTAATTGCGTAGATTATAAAGTTGAAACTAAGACTTTTAATGAAATTTTAAGATATTTTGACTGACGCTTGTCTGTTACAGCAAAGATACATAACCTCAAAAATCGTGATTATTTAATAGCCTATTTGGAAGCTTCGCAAAAAAAAGTGGCAGTAAATTTAACAAGCAAAAATTTCATTGACAGAAAGGTTAACAGTTTGCACACATGTTTTGGTTCTTTTTTTTTGCGAACAAGGATAGAATATGATATGTATATCTCTAAAAAAAAAATTTGCTCCCATAAATATTTTAGTCCTAAAGTAAAAGCAAGAAATAAAAGTAAGAAACACATCAGCTCTTATCTACCGTGCGATCAGAATTCCGTTCCAAAACTCATGCTACGCTTGAATAAAAAAAAAGGAAAGAAAGCATTCTGACAGCCCAAAAAGAAACAAACATCGCCGAATCCATAAGAGAAGAAGAAAGAGAGGGTGAGATAAAGCGATAGAAACGAAGGGCAAGGACGAATTTTTCACTCGTTCAATTTGATTCGCACCGGACATGTCCATCAGTTCATAGATCAAAGCAGCAATAGTAGTAGTAGTAGTAGTAGTAGTAGTAGTAGTAGTAGTAGTAGTAGTAGTAGTAGTAGTAGTAGATTGTGGGTCGGTTAGCTCTTGCAATCTACGCGAATCGAATATGTGCAACAGCGCGAGCCGCGCGAGCGACTGCATTCGCGCCTTTTACGACTTGACAATGTGGACAATGAACTTCTCTTGTTGCTCTTTCACGTTCGAGCGAAAGAGAGAGAGAGAGAGAGAGAGAGAGAGAAAGAAAGAAACATATATATATATAGAGAGAGGGAATGAGCGAAGCGAGTAAGAGCAGCTCAGACCGTTACGTGCGGTGTGGTATGGAACGTGTTCGAGTGTCAGTAGAACTGACAAGTGTGCTTTTTTGATAGGTGTTAAGGCGCGACGGGATTTCACGATGAGAGAAACTGAGAGAGAGAGAAACTGCTCGAAACTCCGTGCATGCGTATAATGTGCAAGTGTGAGAGAGAGGCGCAACTAATTCGTTTTATTCATGACGTTTCCCGAGTAAACTGACTGATACTTTTCGACTCCTTTTTTTTTTGTATCTCCGGTCTTTCTTCCTTTCTTTCCTTTCTTTCTTCTCGCTTTGCCGATATGATTAAATTGTTTACGATTAATAATCTGAAAAATGTTAATCGTGACTTGTATCGCGGTTCATTGATTTATTATTTGCATTGAACCGCATGAATGGGAGACAGATGATGTGAGTTGTTTTATTTACACGTAAAAATCCTTACTCTTTTTCTTTTCTTCACCTTGCCGTAGTGTTGTGTAATTAATCGATTGTTCTGTTCTAATATTATTGAGAATTCTTATTCTTTGAGATCATGATTTGCATTTATAGTGATTGAATATTGTTCCGAGGAAAGAGATTTAAAACATTTGTTTTATTAGCAACGAACGATACTTTTGAGGTGTAGAATGCACATTGCAAAGGATTTTAATTCAAACTTCTGATAAGTTGTGTTTCGTGTATTTTATATTTGTTTATTTACAATTGCTTTTTATAAAATGCAATTTTTCCATATGCCTGAGCTAAACTAAAACTTTCAACTTGCTTATTATAATTGATTTTTAATTTGGATTGCTTTTTTTTTATTTTCTGCGTTAATACATAACACATCATAACACATCAAAGTCAAAGGTAATTCAAGAAGTACTTTTTTGATAAATAAATGGGGGAATGGTCGACTGATGTAATACAATCAAATTTAATCTGACAAATAAATATATATTGACTGTAGGTGCCACTATATTTTAGAGGTAGAAATTTAAATGTACATTTCCGACAAAGTGCGTCATCGATCCGTCTCAGATACGCTGCATTAAATTGAAAGGGGATACGAAAAATCTTTTAATGGAACCAGTTTTCACTCAATTGTATAAATAATACACTTTTTCATTTATACCTTAATTTCTTTTTCAACGTGAAAAATCAGCATTCGCTCTGCACTATATACAAAAGTACAAAAAGTTCGTATTATGCAAAGGAAACGGGTTTTGAAATTATCGAGCGCAATAATATTGTATACTCAAGAATCAGTCGAATTACATATTATAATATAAAACCGTTCTAAATAGTTTTTGTACATTCGAGAAAGAGAAAATATAATGTTTTTCATGAACTTGATTAAGACATTTTAATATAGTAAAGATACAGACTTGTAACAAATATATATCCAGTAACCTTAACATGCACTATATTATACTCGATAATTGGAATAAATATAAAGGAAGCAAAAAATAAGCACTTTAAAGCTGTAAGTATACAGCAAGCAAGATAAGTAACTATATACAATTAATACATTCGCAACACGCGCGTATCCGCTTATTTCGCATAAGCACCGCACTAAAGTGCGCACAAACGCGCGCACGCAATTTACCTAAAAATAATGTTCAGTAGAGTAGTGCGCGCGATCTGCACCCCCGTCTAAAGCTCATTCATATAAATCGCCGCTATGGGCTCGGGGGAAATAAAACGAAAGCTGCACAGAGAGAGAGAGAGAGAGAGAGAGAGAGAGTAAGCGAGGAAAAATACATAAGCGTAGCCTATCCACATAGCCCTAATGTCCTACCCGTCGGCAGATGAATAATCAATTTATCACAGGCCTCAACGACGCACTTACTCACTTACACGCAACCCCGGCCCGGTTGGTGCAATATAACTAAAACGAGGCTTTATTATTATATATACGCGCGCCATAGTGCAGCAACGTTTAACGAGACAGAGTCGTTTCGGTCATGGACAGACTTAAAGCTCACTTCTCTGTCGGCGAGATGATCCTGTACACACGCGTATCTGTCGCACGCATCTTCTCTCTCTCTCTCTCTCTCTCTCTCTCTCTCTCTACCTCTGTATATACTGGCTTTTCTCGTGCATAGGCGCGTTGCAGTACTGCACTACGGCGACATTACGCGACGCGCGCACGCGCGCGCTTCTCCTTTATTTACGCAGCCCAGGCTCTTAACGACGCGATATTCCCCTAGACCTTTCATACATATACATATATGTGTGTGTGTATGCATGTACGTGGCCGGTAGGTAACTTTACGAGGCACACGTATTATATACGAGGCTTAGGAAAAAAGCAGACACAAAGAGGAGCGTCTGTATACTCTTCTTTTTGTTCTACCTGGGCTCGTAACTTTTTTCTCTCTCTCTCTCTCTCTTTCTCTCTCCTGCCTTTTCCTTCGCCATAGAGTTTCTCTCGTTTCGTGCTTTACATGATGTATTACGAGCGAGGAAAAAAAAAGAGGAGAGACGCGCACGCTCGAGGATTTCGGCGAATATAATATCGCGGTGAGTCGGACTCTAGTATGATTGCTTAGGTTATACCGGGAATCGAGCTGCTATAGCTCGTTATCAAGATGTAGCGGCCACTGGATATATTTATCTCTTGGAGAGTCCACGTGCGTACGCGACACGAATATTACGAGGATTATGCAAAATGTCGCGTTATTGCCTTATATGTGATTTTATATAGGGAGAGAGAAGAGAGAAACGAGATCTGCTGTATACATACGATGTCGCGAAATTTTCGAGGCTTTCTAGGATTTTTGCAGCCGAGCGTTTTGGAACTTTTTGCGCTTATGTATATACCCGCATTGTAGACGCGATGCGGAGCGAATTTGAAATTATAATCGGGCCTGCATGCGCTGGATGAATTTTAATCCTCATAATTTCGAGTGTATAATATAATACTTTTTGGGGAAGAAACTATGTTTGCAATCGGTCGACATTATATAGTACTATCTTGTTTTGAGTATGCTATAGAATTAAATGCTGCTCGGTGCTTGTGAAATGTTTGCATTTTAATCTACTTAATTTTATAATAAAGATATTCTTGTCAAAATGAAGCGTCCGCTGTAGCATGATAATTTTCTTCTAGCTCATAGAACTAATTTTTTATTCATTCATACTTAAAATTACATTGTTATCAAGCAAGTTCAAGTATAGGTATAGCAATAATATATCGTATGTCGTGATTGGTATCTAACCATAAAAAGGATTCTAATTTTTACGACTTACTCATATAAAAGGTACCCTATAAACTATAAAACGAGTCATCAATTGAGCTCCCATCGATAATACAAATAAATCTCGATGCGCTCGGAGCACGAAAATTCCATCTCGAAACAACTCCCCCCCTTTCTCTCTCTCTCTCCCCGCAGTGCGTCGATACACGCGCACACGCACCGCCGCTGTGGCGACACTCCCAAGATATATCCGAATGAAATCCATTTCCCGAACTCTCTCGCAGCGGTAGCTCCTCGAAATAAGGAGGAAAAAAAAACACAACGCGCGCGCACATAAGAAAATGTGTATAAGAGCCTTAGAAATCACGTCCCTCTCTCTCTCTCTCTCTCTCTGTGGAGGACTGTTATGGTCACCTGCGGCGATGCATAGACTCGCGCACGCACAAGGAAACGGAGCTTTTTTTTTCCTATACATCGTCGCGACAGTTAGGTATTCCAGACCAACTGCAACTCTTCCTATACGTCGTGTGTATCCATGTGTGTTTATGTGCGTGTACGCGATACACACGGGAGTGAAACTACACGGGGGAATGAGCGAGACGACGAGTTTTCCTCTGTGTGAGCGCGAGTCCGAGCAGAAGAGAGAGAGAGAGAGAGAGAGAGAGAGAAAAAAAGAGATCGTGCGTTTCGAAACGATTCCACGCCCGAAGGTTCCTGGATGGCAAAAAAACGTCGAAAGTTGCGGTCGCGCGCGCGCGTGATCCGTCTGTGATTGGCCGTAAATCAATAATTGGATCGTCTCTTTCTCTCCGAGAGCTGCCTCTCGATGCTTGCTTGTATATAAGTAAGACGGGCGCGACGCTTATAAATTTTCTTCTTCTTCTTCTTCGCTCTTAATGAAGGAAATCGCGAGGCGAAACTTTGTGAAACCTGTTGCATAAAATATACATTTAGTTGACAGCTTTGTGCGATCGTGTCTACTCTGTATGTGTGTGAGCGCGTGTGTGTGTGTGTGTGTGCGTACATCGCGTTACGCGTGCGCACGAATTTAAGGTTTCGAACATTGGACGCTGATAGTTCTCGAGAATGATTATTGCATTATTGTACAGATTGGCCTACAGCAAGTTGCTCGATATAAATCAATTTTAATGAATTTTTATGCGATTTATGTTGGGTTGTATCAATAAACCTTCGACTTTTGCAAATATAAAAGCCAAACTTGATACGCCCCGCACATTGTGATTAATGATTAACGTAATTGCTGGGATGGTAATCGGCTTTATTTAATTGAATGCTATACCTCCCGTACTTAAAATGTCAGTGTGCTAAGACATCTCAGTTATTTTTTCCTTGTGTATGGTAATTCAAGTCTGGGAATATAATTGAACAATTCTTCTTTTTGTCATTAAAAAATGAACCCTTTACGTAATGTCAAAGCGTACATTAAATTATCGCATATGAAGTTGAATTAATTATCGAGGAACAAATAAAATATAACTATTATACGCAATTTAATGTCAATAATACACTGAAACTTGTTTAAAATTACTACGTAAAGGCAGTTCTCTTGAGTTAAGAAGATTACACTTGCATCCTATCAATTATCAATTAAATACCAATTCTAGCTCGAGCATCATTTTTACTATCCTCGCAATACCGCATTTATCCCATTTTGTTTTTGTTCACCGCGCAAAACACATTTTACCACCGCGCGCTAATTAAATTCCATTAACACCAATTTATCAATCGATGCAGCGAGCGGCGCAAAAAGAGCGAGTCTGTACCCGCGCAAATAGTCGACTCGAGACAAAAGGAATTATCTCCGCTGGTATTTATCTCCGCTGGTATACGACTCGCGTCCATTCACGAGTACAGCGCACAAGAGAGCTGTTCGGAAGAAAAGGTGCAAAAAGCGTGCATCCTCGACTCGCTCGCGCGCGATAAGTACAATCGACGCGCTGGTGTGTTGGCAGAGTCGTCGGCGCGATGCTTGCCCCCGAGTAGTTTTCCATTTACAGAAGTGTAGACATCCGAGTGCTTCTTGCTTCTAGCGCGAACACAGTAGCTTTACGCCCGACTGCTGATGCTGACATTGCTATGTAATTGCGATTCCTTTTTCAATGGCAATCAATTTTAAGGTTTGTTTAGTCTGCGAGAGGTTTTTCTGGAGTTGCGATGTTGCTGTATCATTGATCTTTTTAGGCTTACACGGTATACCTATAATTCATTTATTTTACATGATAGGCAATTGTTTTCTTTACAATTTAGAGAACGATTCTGAACAATTGACATCTTACGCTATAATAAATAGCGTAAATAATGTAAATTTGCTACTTTAGCCTTGGCTACGCATCAGATTGTAGATCAAAATTAGATGAAGATAGATAAACTGTAAATTTATTTCATTGACGTTTTTCAACTAAGTACCATTAAAAATTTATTACACAAGTAAAAAATCTTCCAGTATACATTTAAACAATTAGCAACAGTATTATCAATCCAACACATATAGTAATGTATAAAAAGTATGCCTAACCATACAAGTATATACTATCTAAAAATAAGCCGACGGGACAAAGTATAGCACATTCATTCATAACTCTGTAAAAAGTTGTGCAGCTACTAAATTACCTCGTACGACTCCCATTCAGTCTGAAACCTCAAACCCACACTATACCTATATAAGACCTATAAGTCAGTCAATCAGCCCAATACGATACCTCGTATAATCTAATTTCTGTATCAAACGCTCACAACACACAAGTCTCTCTCGCACCCTCTGGCCTGTGTACGACAGTTCCACAAAACACGTGCAGCGATCCGCTGCAGCGAGAGAGTCGCATTCCCTCGCACACACGGGCTTGCTGCTACTGCTCCGTGCAGCGAGATCACGCGGCGAATGAATCCCCAACGGAGTAGCAGCTCTCGTAGCTTATGCGACCGGCGACGACGACGACGGCGGCGACGACGAGCAGAGACACACATGCCGAGAGAGAGAGAGAGAGAGAGAGAGAGAGAGAGAGAGAGGGCGAAGGGGGACACGAGAGAGAGAGAAAGAACAGTGCGAGAGCTGGAGGAACGAACGGGGAGCGACAGAGAATCAAGAAAATCGGAGTGGGGTCGTCGAGGGGCGGGTCTCCGCGGCCACGCATGCGAGTCTCTCCCTCTCTCTCTCTCTCTTGCTCAGGCACGCACGCCACTGTATACACACATATATATATGCACGTGTAGATATAGAAGGTATAAACGTATATATATAGAAGCAGGAGAGACGCAGACGCGCGCGCCTTCCTAGCTGCCGCCGCTTATTCTACTGCTCTCGCTTCTATACTACTACTGTGGGCCACCTCTTTACCCAACCTCTATCTCTCTCTCGCTTGTGCGCGCCTATATGCATATACAAGCGTGTATACAGACATCTGAGGGCAGCTATCTCTCTCTCTCTCTCTCTCTCTCTCTCTCTCTCTCTGTCTTTCTCATACGAGGAGCCGGTGTGTGTCTCTGCGGCGTCGTCGTGCGTTTGCCGCCGGGGCGCGCTCGCTGCCGCTGCTGCCTGCCGCTAAAGCTCACACTTACCTGACAAGATGTAAGAGAGTAGTCCTCTCTAAAGTGGAAGGTGCCTGCCAGACTCGACTCACAGTCCAACACAAGACGCCGACACGGCGAGTCGCTCTCTCAAAGCCCCTGTCGCACAGTGTCTCCTATATACACACACGCGCGCACGTGAGAGAGAGAGAGAGAGAGAGAAAGAGAGCTTGCGCGCCACTCGAACATTTCGGACTCGCAGCGCGCTGATAAGACTCCCCCGTGTCAGCGGTGCAGTGTCTGTACATAATATATATATATATATATACGTATATATACGTGTATATATATATATACATATATACGTATAAGTACGTGTAGATCGGCGAGAAAGAAGGAGAGAGGCGGTCGCGCGTATCAGGAGTCGCGGTGGAAGGAGGAGGAGGAGGAGGAGGAGGAGGAGGTGGAGTGAGAGAGAGAGATAGGCGAAGGACAGAGAGTGAAGT
>UELU01141751.1:0-29172 GCA_900490025.1 Megastigmus dorsalis
TGACTTATTGTCCTCCTTTAATCGTTTTTAAAGGATCGAAAGTGTGTCGTGATTTGATGTTTTGCGTATGTAGCTTCGTGCTCGTTTCGTACTTATTTCGAAATATTGCGGAATGCATCGTTTGCATTTTACAATCGAGAGTTTTTCGATTGACGATTGACCGATATTAAAAGGTACGTCGTATGATGTAACAGTATCAAATGGAATATTTGCTTCTTGTATCTCAAGTATTGGAGCTATAAGTATATTTTTTAAGGATATGATGTTCCTACCAATTGTAGTATTATCGTATTCAGAGGCTTGCGCAATATGAGGTACAGGTGAAATATTCATTTCATTATTTGCAAGGCGTCTAATTTGTTCCAACACATTATGTATGAATGGCCAGTGTTTCATTTCTGTCGTATAATTAAATGAAACATTAAAATATTCTGAATACATCTCAAGAAACGTATAATAAATTACATCAACTTTTTCTATTTGTCCTTTCGAATCCCGTTTTATAATAGCAGACGGAATATTTTCACACGCCGCAGTTTTTAAGGGATATTGATGCATATTCTTTCGTTTACCTGGAAATTTGAAACAAAGTTTTTTTTTGCTTACCGAGCAGTACTTGTTTCAGAAAATTCTGGGTCTTATTTCTAGGTAATATAAATAACGTTAGGTCCTCAAGTAGATTGTAAAGAAATGGTTTTACGACGGTTTAAAATTTTTTAACAAATTAAACTCTAAAACGTAAATATCTTTTGATCGGATCTTCCGATTTTCCCCATACAAGAACTTGTCCAATATATACTTATCGTATTAAGTCGAAAATCGACTTTTTTCACTAAATACTTGTTTTCTTAATAATTACTCAACCAAATGACTTAAAATTTTAACTGAATTGAGATATTATCTTCGCAAATAAATGACTAAAATTGTTTTTAGCTATCTTATTGTATTCGAAAAATATAAATTTACATAGAAAATGTTTCTTATTTGTAAATAAAAATTGAATGACACAAAATAATCTAAAATTTCTTGTTTGAGCTCATAGAATAACGATAAATCTATCTGATTTATTGTCAATTATAAAATTAGTATTTAGATTTAAGTAGTAAAAATTGAAAAAACTAAACTTCATAAGTCGATAAATTGAAATTAAAATAAATATATGAATTCAATCCTTATAATTCTTTCTATAATTCTTTCTGTTAATCATTATAAAAATTTTTTTTCATCTTTTAATATTTCATCATCTTATAACCAGGGTGCTATTCTACTCATTCCATGAAGTAGGAGAGAAAAATAGTATGTAAAATTTTTTTTACGATTCGGTACGGCAGATCAGTACGGAACAAAGTAATAAATATTATATAACTACGAAATACTGGTTCTTTTATATACAACAAAATTAAGAAACAGCTGCATTGTTCTTTTTATTCTGCAACAATGTTCCAATGTGTATGGTGTATAGCATAAAATAAGTAGATAAGTCATGCTAGAATGCAAGCCTAAACTTTCGCGCAAAAAACGCAAGACTTATATAAAAGTAATTTAGAAATATATTAAATATAAATTTGAAGTTACGAAACTATAACAACTAAATAAATATTCATGTTTGCGCAATATTTGAAAAATGTCTTCCTGTATAGAATTTTTACACAATTATTATAGTAAAATCTTTTAATCAAAATTATTTAACCACACAAATATAACAAGTATAATAATTAATAGAGTTATTTTACTTTATATGAAGAATATAATGATAGGTAGAAAAAAAAATTGAGGGTGGAGATTTTTATTTTCACTGTTACACATTCAACTTTCAATTTCCAAATACGTTCATCTTTCGCAATTAGTTAACTGCTCGTATACCCAAATAAAAAGTGATTTTTCATCCTCAAAATGAATCAATTGAGTGGAATTATGCTCTCTCTCTTTACTCTCGAGTGAGCTCACACATTCCAGGGACTTGCAGAGAAAATTCAAGCTCATCCGCTGCATCCATTCCATTATCGCTTCCGCTTTTTCTTTCGTCTGTCCCTCTCTCTGTCTTCTCTATCTTATAGTTGAAGACGAGAGACGTCTCGCATTATATATATATATATATATATCGCAACGTTGCGCTTGGTGCTCGTAAAACCGGACTCTCTTCTATAGTCACTGAAAGAGAGCGAGAGAAAGAGAGCGAGGGCGGCTGTAAGTAATGCGACAACTACGGCGCCCTAAGGACGTAGACCGCGTAGGCCGGTAGAGAAAGAGGCGACCCAGATACGACGCGTGTGGCGCTTATAAGAGCGTCGTCCATCTTATATCATAGGTGTCGCTAAGCCTTTCCTTAATAACACCAACTTCTTCTTTCTCCGCTTAAACAATTATATCTGTATAATGTTTACATAACGAAGTAATTACCTTAATTCTGTACGAAGCAATAAATTAATATTTCGATAGATCGCGATAATAGCAGTCAATCAATAACGACGGGCACTGAAATAAAATAAAATAATCGCGCAGTTGTTCTCGCAAGTGCATACACACACTCTCTCTCTCTCTCTCTCTCTCTCTCTCTCTCTCGGCAGGCCGGTTTCTTTCGCTCGGACGCCCGTAAAACGCTCCATTAGACGTAGTCTCGCGAGCGGTCGAGAAAAAGCGATCCCGAGCTGGAGGAGGAGACTTTACAAATTGTGTCCGGTATATGAGCGGACGTGGCTTTTTACTATGTAGCCTTGTCGGGTCGCTGCCGCGATTGCACCGCCGCCGAGCTGTACAACTCCAAATACGGCTTTTATATTATACGTACCTCTCGTGCGCCTTTTTCTTCGTAATTGCAGTCCTCGTTGTATTTTACAAGCTGTTTCGGATTATTATAATCGTGGATTATGTACATTGTGATTACTCGTTTACGGCAAGATTATGATTTCCTTATCATGCGTATAAAATTAATGTGTTTATGCGTGGTATTTGATTGAGAAAAGTGAGCGATTCACTTTACTGTATCATTGGAAATGGTGAAATATTTTATTTTATGATTAGATTTGAAATCCTTTCATGCTTGGATCGGTTTTAATTAATTTCAGGTTGAATGAGCCTCGGCTTATTAGCCTTTTAAATTTCGAAGAAATGTCGTAAGGGATGTACTATAACAGTAATAAAAATTAAGAGAATTGAATAACAGAGGATCGCACACAGGCATGAAAATTTTTCAAAGAGTTTATTATATGAAAAAATTCACATATATTAATAATCCAAAGTTTACATAAAAAAGTCCAAAGGCTAGAAAGAGAATAAACAGTTTCCTAAGCAGTGATCGTCGGGTGTCTCGATCGCTCAAAAGTAAAATGAAGAAAAAAAAAAAAGAAATGGACTTGCTCAACGCTCGGAACAACGGAAACGCGCTCATCGGAACAAAGTAAGAGAAAAACAATTTGAGAAAAAAAACAAGTATCGGTAAACGAGTGCCGCGCGGCGCGTTAAGACGTCAAGTCCAAGTGCGAAGAAACGAGTCTCCAACGGGCGTGACAAAAAACTAAAAGTAAAACCGATATAGAAGAAGAAAGATGTATATATATACATGTCGAGAGGCGTCGGGTCATCCATTCGCGCGTTTATGCAGAACGATATATATATATATATATAGGTAATCCTTGAGGGAGTAATCGTCGCCTACTTTGTAAAAAAAAGTTTTCAAAATAATCGCAGCGTCTTTGTCTTGCTCCCCGGCAAAATGGAATTTCAACTTATTCGCTCTATCCTCGATTTAGCGGCCCACTTTCGACCAATCAACGAACTATGGCCCTTTGTCAGATATCTCTCCCTCGGGGATGCTATATACCGTATATATAGCGGCTGCCTCTTTCGATGATACTTTCGAGCGCTTCGACGAGAGTTTCGCAAAGTGGGAAAGCATTTCAATACCTTCCCTTCTCCCCCCCCCCCCTCCTCGTGCAATTGATTCTTTTTATTCGCGTTTTTGTTGTATACGATTCTGGAGAGCATCGATAGAGAATGCATCGCAACAAATACGTGAAAGACGTTGCTTCATACTGATATTACATGCGGTAAACACATCATTATAGATACTTCGAAATGAATTTTGTTTCGCTGCTGGTAAAAGAGTCAGTTTCAGTTATGATTCATCTATTACTTGCAAATATTACAGCTACAAAAAAAAAACGCGTTAAAAATCTGTATCGAACAATTTATATTTTACTAAATTATTCCTCCTATATATATATATATATACGTACATATAACATTATCCTAGTCGATCGCAACGTCGAACACGACCTAATTACAAAAACATAAAAACACTTTCGGGCAATTTCAATAAATTAACGGTACATTACAGGCAACGCCGCGGTATACACGTCAGAGTGTACCAAAGCGATAAATAAAAAGAAGGCTAGGGTAAAAGAATGATTCGAGCGGCTCTGTAGATAAAACTTGAAACACAAACACACGAAGAGCCTCACGGCGGTGGCCATGATTAATTCACCCCTACGCAATCTGTTATGCCGTGCATGACGTGAAAGAAAAAGTCCTTCCCGCTACTGCCGTAGCAGCAGCAGAAGCAGCAGCGTTAGCTGTCACGCGTTATTGATACAACTTGCGTCTAGGATACGCCCAAATTGTGTGCGCTGCACGCGATCGTCCGCTCGAAACTGCCCTCTAAACCATCGATGCTGATAAATGGACGCGTGCACGGGGGACTATAGGAGCTTTTGGTGCGGGCGCGATAAAAACTGTGCGCCTGTACAACTACCCCCCGCCCCCCTCTCCCTGCACACCGGTTTTCGAAGTTTGATTTTGGCGAATGGCTATTGTTTCGTTGCTGTTGTTGCGGTTTACAATGGTTGATGGTTACTTTTATACCAATGCTTGTTTTTCAAATTGAACTTCGACTGACTATTAATGATTGAACTATTGGTATCAAGAAAGTTTTATTTAATTTAAGATAATATGTTAAATAGCTTCTCAGGTTAATACGTAGTTTGACCGCGGAAGTAAAAGTACTTATTTTGAGATATAAAATTCATTTTCCAAAATCTAGTTTGATATCAATTTATATAACTATTCCAGTTCCATACTTGTCAAGCCACAAAATATAAAAATTTCTTAAATTCATAATCGTTATCTATCATGTTATTAAAAAAAGGACGAAAATTTATGTTCTTACTAAAAATAGAAAACTGAGAAGTTGACCAGACATTTCTCAACAGTACCTTATTCCAGAACAGTATTGTATATAGAATCGATAAGCCACTGCACTGCATCGAAGCTTCTGTGCAATACAACAACACTTCACCCCAAATACAAACATCATCACCCTGTTGTACAGTTATATGTATAATAAAAAAGAAAACATAAAGAGAGATAATAATAACAGGGAAAAAGTTGAAATTATATAGTATAGGAGTGGAAGGTACGAAAAGGTCACAGGCCTCGCGTGTAGGCAATTTGATCGCGCACCCAGATATTCGTCGCCGCCGACAAATGACAAGCCTTTGCCTTACCTACCCTACCCCCCCTGTTACAGTATACACACACACAGTATACACAAACACACACAAGAAGCGCGCACCCGCGGAAATTATGCCTCCGACATGTACGCGCAACATATTTACATTGGGTCTACCCTGTTTGCATTACTCGCGTGGACAAACTGCACACGTCGTACTGTATTCCTTGTTTCTTTTTTTTTTTTCATGCGTTTACTGTTCCTGTATTTTTGCTTTTTTTTATATACTAATTGCGTGGTGGAATTGTTTTTGCGTGAGCGCGTGGGTGGAGGTCCGGAAGTCTGCGATGACGAATTCTGTTCAAATATGAATGAGCGAAAGGTCTGACTAGGGTTGCTGTCTTTTCCTTTTATTATCGAATTAGTGGCTGACGAGGATGGCACTGTTTTATCGATCGTTGGCCTTTTTGCTTCATTTCAGAATGAAAATGATGTTTCTATTGTTGCATTTGTTCAGCGATCATGCCTCGAGCTTTTGCCGCTGGATATATTATTATTAGATAAAAAGTTAGATTGCATCTTGTAGCGTTTTATGTAGAAAAAAAGATAATCAATATGTTTTATTATGGTAAATAAAAAAATATATGTACAAAAATATAAAACATTTTCAGCAAATTGCATAAAATAACTTTTTTTTATCGTTCATTGAATTTTAGATTGAATAAAAATTTTGTATTTCTTCAATTTCGGGAATATGCATTTAAGATTAAAAAAATTTAAGCGTAATTTAGTGCATTTCAACAAGATTAAAAATGGTTCACCATTACCTAATCCGAAAACGAATCTTCCACGAGCCTCAAACTTTATATCTCTATTACCCATCATATCCCATCTAAAACGAACGATATCGCCGTACAAAATTATGATGGACAGAGCTGCCTTGAAAAATTCATGAAATCATTAAGCAGCCCGGTACAACAAATGAGCTCTAATAACCTAGGAAAAAGCAAACAGCGAGTGTCATCGCGAGACCCATCGATCATTCAAACTCGACATCGGCAAACAAAACCATCAGTGTACACATGACGCGAGCAACGTATATACATATAAAAACTTAATGCACATAACGAACTTTCTCGGAGGGGGACAGCTGACAGACCGAGTGTTCCGATGGATTTTCACTTTTTTTTTTCCTTTCCGGCGCTGCGCTCGAAATCGTTAGTTCTGAAAGGGACTGTACGCGCCGGCGTGTGTAAGAGCCGTAAAGAAGTGTCGTAATCAAGCTCGCTTCATAATAATTTTACGTGCTTTCCTTTTCACGTCCATTGCTTGATGCGCGACGTATATAACGAGAATGAATCGAACTGACTTTGAACAAGACCCGACTCGCTGAATTTTGAGATAATTTTCTTTTTCAGCTCTATGTTATTTTAGTAAGCTTTTTTTGCTTCGAGACATTGGCTTAAGGTGCGGTTCTTCTCTTAAATTTATTGTACATATTACAGAAAGCAAATGGGACTTTGTTTTTGAAAAGGTCAATTTTAAATGATACCATGTATTAGGAAACAATTGAAAAGTGTATTTTGTTTTCTAATGATAATGAGAAAGTTCAATTCCGTTTTGTGGGCACAGTATATATTCGTCAGCCAATCAAGATGTATCATATATCACTGAAATTTATTTCGATCGCAAACAATGATGACCACATGCGCTTTGCCGGAACGAAAGTGAAACTCGTCCCGACGCGAGCTGCTTAACAATATCATAAATTCCCGGCGAAAACAAACGCAATTAAGTTTCACCGAATCAATCATAAAATAAAAATAAAGTGGCACAATATTTTCCACAGTAGCTGCATTATTCGGCCGTCGACGCGAGGCATATATATATATATATATATATATACCTTCACAGCAATAGCTGCCCATCCAACTTTCATCGTGGCTACTAAACGCATAAGTAGCATTTTCTCACTCGCCGTATAATATGTGAAATCCCTCCGTGCACTTATGAAATCTTATTAAGTCCGATTGGCATGGATTTTCACTTATATTCTTACTTAGAATTACAGTGCAGGTTGCCATTATCGTGTCGAAAGGTTTCAATTTTCGCTATAATATATGAACGATCGAGCACACTATTAGGCCCCCTTAATATTTCTAAACTAGTGACTCATACTATCATAGATTTAGTTTGCGTGATTGCAATTCATTAAATTGATATAAATGGTATATATTATGTGCATATATTTAAATTCTTTTGTGCAACGCCATTAAAGTATATTTCTCATATTGTGCAATTGTTACGAAATGTACATGAATTTTAACTGATAATGAAGTTACGAATGCGCGAACAAAGAACGCACTAACATTATTAAGTTAGATAACAAATTTTTCAACTTTATCGCTACTTAAAATAAAATTCTGAACAAAAGTATCTTATCCACCCTCTTATCTTGATTTTCATCGCAACACAACAAGTGCACCTCAAGTCTACAAAGTCTAGTCCATTCAAAACTTGCGCAAGCCCAATCCACCAGTGCGCATCCTCTACAATAACAAATATAAAAAGGAAACAAGCCTCTCCGAAGTACTAACAACTTGAGCGCGCGTGTATAAAGTAGCTCGGAAAGATATACAGCTCTAAACGGAATCGCGCTCTCGGCTCGCGTTCGGCCAGCGTAACGGATTATTCCACGGATACATAAGTATACAATATTGTAATGCGCGCGCGAGCGCGCGAAGGCATACTACGGTAATCAGTCATATATATAATATCGCGCATGTACACGCGTGAGCGGCACGCGTGCTATTATAGGAACGAGAGCCTCTACGGTGTTTTCCACGGCTAATTAAGAGAGCCAGGCGAGCGAACCGATGAGTTCTTTGGCGCTTGCCCTTCGCGCTCTTTTTTGTTTTTGCACCTTGTATACGCTGCCGACTGCGCTTTGTGTCGAGGATCTCGTCGGATTTGTTTCGAGGTGATCGAGAGGTCGATATCGAAGGTGATTGTGCATAATCGGAGGTTGAAGAGTTTTTTTTTTTTTTGTTGAATAATTGATTATTGTCCTTTCGGCTCCAGCTCCAGTTTAGAAAGTTGTTTTCAAAGTTCCGAAATGCCAACGAGTTTGTGAGTAATAAATAAAAAAAAAAAAAACAATCGGGCACCGTAGATTTAAAATTCTGTAATAAATCGAAGAGCGTTTGGGCAATTCTAACATTTTTTTCCCTTTTGTTTTACCATTAAAGTTTGCTGCATAAAGTGCACGAGAGCCGATTTATGCATAGGATACATTTCATACTTTAAAATATGTATATACATTGCGCGCGATTTAAAAGTCTACTGGTTTTATACTGGCAGCCGCTTTTGTGCGCAATTTATGCCGGTATCAAAAAGTGTGGCTCTGGTATAGGTGTGCTGGTTTTAAATAATAAATTTTAATTTCGACTCTGAATGCAAGCAAATGCAGAATGGAGTTTCGCAATTAATGGAACACTTGAAAATAAATACGTGTTATTAAGCAATCGTATACTTTTTCTTTTTAGTAACCTTCTTATAGATATATACGTTTTCTTATTATCGCTGCAGTTGTGGCAATGATTCGATAAACTTTCATTGAAACGAGTTTCATAAATCTAATTTTATATGATTTATGTACGAGATACTTCATATCAACAACTCTATCTATACGCACTTTTTCATCGTTAACATAAAAATTTAACATTTATTAATTTAGTTTACGAATTCACTTTCGATCTCATTTACGGATTTTAATTAGCTTATGCGCCAAAAACGATTCCACTTTCTACAATATTTACGGCGATAAATCTCGCGCGAATCCGTCTTTCGTAGAACACGTCCGCGGTCGAGAGAACTTCCGTAAATTAATAGTGGCGCCTGCAAAACTGTCGGGGGAAGATTCCCGCCTGTCCGACCTCAGCTAAGGTAGCGAGCGGAGAGCTTCGTCAGTCGTCACGCTTTCACCGCTATATGGCCGCTTCCCGAACTGGAAAACTGGAGCTGAGTCGCGCAACCGCTACCTTATCGACTCACGTGTCTAGCGGTGCATAGAGCACCTTTGAATTCGAAATACGGATAAATCAATCTTTCGCTGAAGGATTACTTACCGGTTCAGTACCGGATAGTATTAAAGATTTTTAACGATATGCAAACTTTTGTGGTGCGATAATTTATAATTTATAGTGCGTTAATAAATTATTTGTTTTCACAAATATATAAAAGCACGAAACATAAAAAGTGTTGCATTAATAAGTTTTTTTTTAATTTCATATCGTAGCATTGATGTAATAATAGAAATTAGATACATTCAACACTTACTGACTAGTACATAAATGTTTATTAAATATTTTAAAATAATAATTTTAGCTCTGTTTTTTAATAAATATTATTATTTCATACAATTAATGTATAAATTTTAGTAACATCCATATACAATTTTATATAATAATAATTATTTTATTATCATAAATATTTACACACTATAGCTACAGAAAATTTTGTGTTATTAAACTAATATCCATAGTCTTCCTTTTATAGCGATAACATTATTTTTAATTAAATATTTTATTAATTATTAAATAAAAAAATAAGCACGTATCATCAATGTATTTTTGGAAAATCAATACATGGTTGCCAATCACATGAAAATCTTTAAAAACAATCACATATTAAACCCACCCTTACCAATCAACATTTTTTGATCGCAAATTTTTCTTATCCAGCCGCAAAAGTAAAAAAAAAAGAAAAATTCCAGCGGTCGGTAATAGAAAGGTGATGTTTCTGCTTGACAGGTAACCTCGCTGCTGCTGGAGGCGGAACGTCGCAAGCTGGCGGTGCTGCAGCGCGAGCTCCAGATCGCCCTCGCCGAGGGTGGCAGCGTCAAAGTGAAGGAGAAGCATCGCCAGGAATTGCTGCACGCCATATCGTGAGTCTCTCTCTCTCTCTATACTATACACATGCTATATGCGCGCACCTTCAGTACGTGCGCTGCGCCCAACCCTCTCATTTTAATGCATATGCAGCGCGCGACGAGCGCTTCCTTTTGCGTGCAGTCGGCTTCCCTGGAATCGATG
Organism: Megastigmus dorsalis; assembly: GCA_900490025.1. Taxonomy (NCBI): domain Eukaryota; kingdom Metazoa; phylum Arthropoda; class Insecta; order Hymenoptera; family Megastigmidae; genus Megastigmus; species Megastigmus dorsalis. The sequence goes on from UELU01141751.1 coordinate 10,540, forward strand.
AACTTTCGCGTTAATGGGCAAAGTTTCCCCTTCTTTCTCTTTCTTTTTCCCTTTTTTTTAATTTCCGCGTGTAAACTCCGCTGGTCTAGAGGGAGGATACGTTTTTAGGACCTCGATGGCTCGTTCTTTCTTCTTTATGCCTTCGCCGTTTTATTGCGGTCAGTTGGATGGCGGAATGAAAGAAAGGCAAGCGCTAGTGCGCTGTTTTTAGATTGTTCAGAAAAACGTTTATTGTGGGTGGAAGCGTTTAAGATTGTTGAACGCGTATACGAACTTTGAGCGATGATTCGAACGTTACGTTTTATGCTAAAATGCTGGAAGAAGGTGTAAAGTAGTCGCATCCTTACCTGTCATTATTTCTCTTTGTCAAAGTCAAAGCTTGGAATTACAATTAATTTGCCTCGAAATAGTTTACTGCACTTTTACACTCGTTTCAAATAATGCATAACGAGGTTAGTTCGAAAATTCTCGAGATTCCATGTGATAAATGGTGCAAGATTTTCAAATAAGAATTGCGCATCTCAACGAGCACTTATCGTAGTACCATACTCCAGTGTTGGCTGATTCCATTTAACAATTAAAGAATTTTATTATTATCTACTTTCCTAATTTCCTCTTCTTCGCTCTAAAATGAGTGAGATTCGCGGAAACGGTCAACGGAACATCTATCAAGTGCACCTGCATTTTTTTAATCAACGCATCTATCACAATGCGAGCTTTAATTTCGATCGGTCAGCGATTCATTACTAAGCGTGATTTCCATAAAATTTTATTAATTTCACGCTTGCTGACAGTAGAGCGTTCGAACGTTTCAAAGAATTAATTGATTACAAAAAAAAAAAGAAGAAAAAAATTACAAAATCCCGGCCTGAAAAACTTTCCTCATTACTTCAAAATGTGGCACTCAACGCGGAGTGTCACCCGGCTCGTGCGCGTGCGTTTCCACGATTAAAAAAAGCGAACAAAAGCCCTTTCTCTTTTTTTTTCTCCTCCGCTTCATTTTTGTTTCACGCATAATCTCTTCTCTCTTTTTTGTGCCTTTGCAGCAAAATCCAAGCTCAGCACGAGCAACTGGATAAAGAATACAGAATTCATGCAGCCGGTGTGCTGCTCTGCAATTCGAGGGCTTCTGGAAAGGTGAGTTTTTGAATTGTTTAGCTTTTGTTTTAGACGAGGATGCTTCGAATTTTTCGAATTTTATTTCGCAGTCGCTGTGACTATTATGCAGTCAGAGTGACCTATTATGAATAATTTTTTTTTGCCGTAATTGAATTTGCGTTCTGCGATGCACGTGGAAGTTATAGAACATGAATAATCTGCAGTTGTAATTTAAAATTAATAAAATGGTACGTTTGCATTATCTGTAGAATTTACTTTTCAACAGAATAATCACGGAACTTATATATAGGCGAAACAATACACAGAATTACTTTGATTATAAAATGAAGTTCATTAGCCTAACGCAGGTTGCACATTCAACAGCTGTGCATTGTAATTAACGTAAAAGTATTTATTTGATCTATCGAATGAAAAAAAAAATCTCTGAACCAATTACAACAAACAATTTTGGGCAGAATCTATATACAAGTATAACAGAACACGACGCAACAACCGTTTCCACTTTTACCCGAACTGATTGGATTTCAAAAGCATTTAAATGTTACCTCATCGCGTTTAACATTTCCTTTGCCTTGTGGATTGATACTTTTTTAAACAATTGTTTCCTTGAGAATAGTATATAAGCTTTTCATAATATCGAACCAGCGCTTTTATTTAATTAAAAACTTCTATATGTACGCATGGGTAACACATTTCGGTCCGTCTATATTTTTTATCGGCTCGTCTCTTTCTCTATATATTTGCCTTTCATTAATTCCCCGCGTTATTTATTTTTAGACGCTTATATTCCGTTATTCCATTCGATCGCGAATGAAATCCAATAGTATCCTTTTTTTTTGCAAAACAAAACGTTATATTAAACAGTCGACCGCATTGTTTGTCAATCAGTTCGACTACCTTACATTATTCAGCTTTTACCTTTTTACCTACAGATTAATATTCGCAAAAAGAAAAAAAAAACAAACAAGGAACTCACCTAACGGAAACGCCACTCGAGCAAAATATCAGCTTATCTCACGCACCGGTCAGTCGCGAATGTATAATCTATCCCATCGATCTTGCGTTCGCAAAACCCTTTGTATATCGTCGTATAGCTCGAAACTATATAGGGACGAATCTCATCACGCACATCGCATTTCCTCGACGGCGGGAAAATTAGCCGACGCGCTATTTCTTGTACAAGGCTCGCGGTTATAAGCTATACGGAATAGGTATATTACCATGAGAGAGGAGATAGGCTGCGAGCGCGTGAAAATTTGTCACCTCGGGGGGTTCCGTGCAGCAGCCGACCGACGACGCTCGAATTGCCGGCACGTGCCACGGAGCCAAATTCTCACGCTGCTGCTGCTACTGCCGCTGCCGCTGTGGGGATGGAGCGAGAACGAGACTTTCATCTGCGCGGAAAAAAAAACTCGATTCAGCCAGAAGCTGCGCTCCTCTGCGGCTTAACCGGTATTGTGATCCTAACGCTCCAGCCGTTCTGCTAAATTTTTGAACGTACTATTTTTTATGCGTGTGATTGCGCTTAATGGATTTTCGCTATGAAGAGAGTATTATTGAGCGAGGTTTTTGTTATTACTGGCGATGGCAATCAATTATCAATAATTGCAATTGTATAAAGTATTATCTTCGACAAGGATTTTAGCTTTTGAATTGAAATATTTCGGAACGAGATGCGCCAAAATCTATATTTCCACAAGTAATCGTGATGTGCATGCTGCTTACTCATGAATCTTCTGAGAATCTATTATAGTCACGAGATTTTCTTGAATAATACATGGGGGCTTATTCTTATACAAAATGGATCCAATAAAACGACGATACACCAGCATATCGGCGATAGAAGAGTTAATTTCCTCCCAAGGATGCCATGAATTAAGTATTATATAGGAATGGAAGTATCCCCATTAAAAACGGGGTTAATAAAACGAGTTTGAAAAAAGAAATTACAACACTCGGACGCAGATGCAGTCATTGTTGAGCCGTAGAATTTAACGATTATCCCGTCGTTGTTTGCGCCGTGCAGGAGAAAAGAATAGGGCAGACGCATATATTATACGTACCGCGACTCGCGGTGTGCGCCTTTATTACCTTCCGATATAGACGAGCAATAATCACATAAAAATGAAAGGAAGGAAGCAAAGCGGAGTAAGAGGATGAAGAATTTTGATAAGGGGGCGGAGAGCCGAGCCATTTGGAACCATTAACTCGAGCGGACCGGCAGACTCTCGCCGACTCGTAAAGTTTCACTTGCCAATATTAGCCACTGTTCTCCTCTCTCTCTCTCTCTCTCTCTCTCTCTCACTGTCGACCTACTCCTACACGCCACGAATCCCTTTAAAACCATCTTCTTCCAACTTCTTATCGAATAAAGCACTTTCTGGCGACAGGAGTGTATATATATATATATAGGTATACATATAGGCAGCCCCATAGGCCACACTTAAATCCCCTCCTCGACTTGGAGCCGCGCGTCGGTGGTTTCGTCGAGATTCCATCATGCAAAAAAGCGCGTTTATATTGAAGCCCCGAGGCGCAACTTCGCTGCTGATCCTTTATCAAGCGAGGCGTTGCATCCTCGCGTTATATACGACGACTGCTATTACCGACGCGGCTACGAGGCTTATTTCATCTCTTTTCACTTGGAATCGTGCGATTTCGTATTTAATCGTGAATTATTATTCGTTATTTCGGCAGCGTAATTAACGAGCGGCTCGTGTTTATATACTCTTTTCGGCATAATACATTTCGCCGTATATCGATGTTCGTGCTTTTTTAATGGAAAGGCGCGTTGACGTGGTATTCGCTTCGACCGCGCCGTGAATAACATCATAAATCAAAGGTTTTTGGCAGTATTCACAATTAATGAAATACATATACATATTTATTCGCGGCGAGGAAAAAAGCATGAGTGTATATTCAGTTGACGTATTATATCCAAAAATGTGGATTTAATCAAAATGTTATTTGATTAATTATTGCGGTAAAATATGATCCATATATCGCACGCTAACATTAATCGAAACGACAAGACACATTGATAAACCATATGCTCCATCAACGTTATATACCCGGGAACGAGGATAATGAAATCCCACTTGGCACAGACGATTCGATCATTCAATTGAATTTTTCTCTATGTACACACAACCCTATATATTCCTTTTTTGTTTTCATTTTGTTTTTTCTCCACCGTCTATACGCAAGGTTGCATTGTCAGGACGCTCGATGCTTTGCCCTATACTCCCTCCCTACGGCATATCTTTCCTCGCATCTCTTTGTCGATCGCGTTCTGCACATACACACGCATACAGGGCGTGTGCACCTGCACGGGAGTCTCGCGTAATCATCGTTTATATGTAGCGCGCGGTCTTTTTTTTGCGCCTCTCACGGGAGTTAGAGGGTGTACGGCATATATATATATACTGTACTCGACGATCGTGATTGCGTGCGTATCGCGAGCCGAACGATCGCGCATAAAGAGAAGAAGAGATAAATACGATCTCGGGTAGCACGCGAAACTATTTTGTATACAGCGAAAGATTTTTTTTTAGGGGTTCGCGGTTTATCGAAGGCCTGGGGTCTCGCGTGTATAGCGAACGAGCGTGTTTCGGTTGTTCGCCGTGGTTGGCTTCTGATTTTTCTCCGTTTCGTTGTTTTTTTTTCGAAATTCGATTGACGATGGGAGTTATTGCGTTCGTATACTCGCTAGTTTTATGCCGTGGACTGGAGAAATATAAGCGAGACTTATTATTAATTGATTTGTAATTCAATGATAAATATTCATCGTAATTTTTCACGAATATGGAGCGAGCTATTTTAAAACATTTCTTATACGTTTTTAAAAGTCAATCCCAAGTCTAGACGAATTTCGAAAACACGAAATGTACGGTGCCGACTGAAAGCGCAAGAAGCAAAGAGGTGGAATGAATAAAAGAGACAAAAAAAAGGACAAGGAGACAGAGAGAGAGAAAGGAAAGTGAGCGGGGACAGTAATGGATCGCCTTTTCAAAGATATATTACTTTCCGTACACGCGCTCTTGTATTAGCTCTTACTTTTAATATTAATGTAAGCTCCTCGACGACTATTGTTCATGCAATATGCAGATTTCAATGGTGCGCAGGGACGCCCGGTTTTTGGAATTCCCTTTTTTGTCCTCTCGTACCTCCCTCCCTCCCCCCGGCCTCTCTCGTAAAGCTGCCACGACACGGATACTTCGGTACAAGGGATACCCAAGAAAATTGGATTGATTGTGCATTATTAATGGAAAGTTCGCCTGCCAAGGCTTAAAGGTGCGAAGGGGTTGCTAATGTTACCAAGACGCCGGCGCAGCAGCGATAAAAAGGTAAATTTTATCGGTTGTCAGCCTTTCGATGGGGGAGGGGGCCGCCGACAATACCGAGCGCTTCACATATCCTCCAATTGCAAAACATTTTCATAAATCAAAGTGCGACGAACAAACACGCATTTTTCGTCCGTTTATATATACGCAAGATTCTGTCCCGCGCGTATACACAGAGAACGACGAACAATAGTAGCGGCGCTCTTTTGACAGACTACAACAGTGGCGCATGAAAAGATTCTTGAAGTCGCGCCCGGACTTTTATCAAAGCTCTGGAGCTTTTCCGCGCGCATGTGTACAAGAGAGAAACGCGCGCGTCGCGCGCAAGAGACCATACCCGTTACACATCAGTGGAACACATGAAAATATTTTAATTGCGCGCAACTATGTAAGACAATACTTCTGTCTGGCGAAAAGTCTCTCTCTCTTTCTCTCTTAGTTGGAGAACACCAAGTATATTATTATAATGCTACGATCTCTATAGTCTCGAACCATTAAAGAATATCAGCGAAACTTTGAAATTCGATCGTCTTTTAAACAGGGTTTGGCTCGCGCGTCCCGTTCCTCCTTTTTGTGCTTTACGAGACGCTAAAATTATCGGACGGCGACGACCCGGTAGAGGGAGAATCTCGCCGAGTCGAGTGAATACAGAAGGGACTTATATACTTTGTAAATTTTTAAACTTGTTTGAGTTGGCAAGTTTTCCTTATTTCGCCATCCGCCATAGCTCCGAAGAATAGAATGAGACTAGAGATTTTTCTCCGTCAAAGACGCTGCCGAAAGAAATTTTTTCGATAGTCAAACAAAGCAAACGCCAATACTTTATCATTTAATTCAACAATGGCGCGCACTCATAACATTCGATTAAATTAAATTACGTCGAAATGAATTCGTGCGAATGCTCAAATTATTCAACCTACCGAGTATTCAGTGATATTATTTATAATTTACTAGATCATTCGCGTGCAGCTGAAGTATTCGTATCGAGATAAATTAAACGGGAATAAAAAAATAATAACCGCGTTACTACGAATCAGCGGTCGAGGGTTTCAATTAACAGTAATTGAAAATAGCCATGGCTGGTATTGTTGTTGGAATACGTAGGAAACAGTTGCGTACAAGCGAAATATCGAACGAGACCCCACGTACTTGACATTACTATATAAAGAAATATAATAATTGTAATGAATGTGTTCATAGCTCGCCTCAAAGTTTGCAATCGGGCGAATAATAATAATAATAATATCATTATTATAAAATATGATAATACATTAAATTTTCTTTTGTACGAAACATTGCTTTGTCGTTTATAAAGAATTATACCTGCAGTTATACAAAACTTTTTACGACTTTTATCTTTAATTTCGTTTGTTGCGAAAGAAAGAACTGAACTTAAAAGGAAAGTTAAATGCCCAGAGTCAAACAATAATTTAGTATATAAAAGAATACAAAGACAATGTCAACCCTCTTCCTACCCATCTTTTATAAAGCTGAGCTTTTATCAAAATGTATATAGCTGCGCCATGAGCTTTAGATTTTACGACGGGAAATAGTTGCAAACTATCGGAACATTTAACGAAACTCTTAAAGCTTATACTTTCCAACTCGCGAATGTACATAAATATATAAGATCCCACGCTTTTATCGCACGCGATTCACCCGCCGCGCAATCGCACGCCATCGCGTATCTTAAAAAAACTTTCCCTCCCATACCGTCGCTATATAGATCCGCAAAAATAACCTCGCAAGTATAAAATCTCGAACTTTTCTGTCCGGTCGATCACCCTCGAAACCTCTTGTAAGCCTCGCGCGCACGTATCAATCGAGAGAGCGAGAGCGAGAGAGAGAAACATATTTTGTCGCAATGCAAATGCTACGATTATTCAGCTCGTTGGTTCGTCGCGTCCACGCGAACGGGATGTAGTGTTACGTGGAGTGGGGAGTGGGTGTGCGAGGCGAAAGGGATTTTTCAAGAGACGATTGTCGGCGTGTGTGTGTGCGCGCGCGCGCGTTTTCCAGTAGGAAAGGCTTGCGACAAAATGCAGGGAGGGAGAGAGAGAGACTCAAACAACCAGGCAAGTGTTGCCTTGCCTGCTAGCTGCTGTATATGCGCGCTAAAGCACAAAGCTATAGTGTGGTATAATGCTGGTCTGCCTATCTCTCTCTCTCTCTCTCTCTCTCTCTCTCTCTCGGGCTCATTTTCCAAAGTGGTTTTGCTACTTTCTTCTTGCTCTCTCTCTCTCTCTCTCTCCCTCTTTGAACGTGCACATATCGCCCGGCGACGCCGCGATTCCTCGCCACCCAAGTTTTATTCGCCCCGATGTCTGTGCGCGTAGGTGTGTGTGTGTGTGTGTATCGCGTCTCTTTGCCACGAACTCCTCTGTGTCTCCTTATTCTTCGATTATTGCCATTGCGATGTTCTCTTTATTGCTTTGCTCGGATTCAAAGGCGGGATTGTCGTATGGTGTGGCTTATGTGTCGCATGATGCTTTCTCGGGCTATACGTGTGCGCCCGAGGCTCTGTGCTTGCAAAGGTGCGATTCGCGCCTTTCAAGAGCCCTCACCAACAAACTTGATATCGGAATAATTATACTTATTTATTTTTATGCGAACTTCGTCAATTGGAAATTCGTATTCTAATTTGCATAACCTCGTTGCTAATATTATATATAATGTATTAAAAATTATGTCTTTTTCTTTTTGTGAAGCTTCTGATAAATGCATTTGTATAATAAAATAAACTTACAAATGAGAATCATACAATGCAAACTTTTATCAAGTTGTTTTATAAAGGAATCCACTTGCGCAATGAATATTTTGCAGAGCAATCGATTTGTTCTTGTTTACGGCCATAGACAGATTGAAAATAGGACCTGTTCCTATTCTCTTATTTCAACGGGAAACGCTATTAAAATATTTGAATCAACGATATGAGCTAACAAATTACAAGACATTACCAAATAAAAATTAAATCGTTATATTATTAAATCTATATACAATTTCTCAATATATAAACATGTCAGTCAACAATGCTATATTCCGCGAAACTCCCACTCAAAGCCTCTCAATTTCACGCAACAAACAATAAATTGAATACAAGCGCGAGCGAGGGTAAAAGAGAGAGAGAGAGAGAGAGAGGGAGAGTAAAGAACATTGGCTCACGCGCAGCCACTCGCTCAAATCCGTAATTAACTCGTTTTCTTCCGAGAACAAACAAACGAATCTCCCGACCTATATAAAGACTCTTCCTCGCTCGAGCACACGCACACATTGAGCCCTCGAGACTAAAATACGATACTCGTGGCTCGGCAAGACAAGAAGAAAAAAGAAAAGGATAAATAGGAAGCAAAGAGTGTATATAAGCCCAGAGTAAATCCATCGACTGCTAATAAAACAAAATAATTGTGCCAATCAGCTTCTCAGCTCGTCTCTCCCATGACCGCAGTTTAATTGACGCATCGAAATATTATTTCTCGAGAACGCTTATATCAATTTTGCTGAAGAGTGGGGCTGAGGGCTAAAAGTCCGATCGCCAATGTTAGAATGTTCAACGATTAAGTGCCCACGGATGAAAGTTGTACAAGGGCGTATGTAGGTGCAGTGCGAGGATGGGACGACGCGGGCATACAACGAGCGTGCGTGGAGAATTTTTTTTATTGATAATCATGTTGTGCTGCGCAGCGGCCTATCGTTTATCGTGTACTTTTTGACTATATTTATGGAGTAACTTTTTCTGTGACTTACTTAACAATCTTTACCTGCACGGAAAAAAATCGCAAGCAGAGTTTCATGAATCTTCAAGCAAAATTTAACGAATAGCTTGAGCTGAACTCATCAAGAAAGATGCGATTGACGGTCATAGAACATCTACAGAACTAGTTCGGTAAATTTTGCTTGATCAATCGAGTAAAAGAAGTTAGGCATACTTTACCTATCCAATCAAGTAATTATTGCTCGCTTGAGTAATAAACTTGAGAAAAATGTTTAATTTTCTGCGTTTTATTTTATATTTTTAATATAGTACATTATATAAGGTAACGATAAGTATATAATAATCATTTACAAAATATGCCTTGTATTTTATTTTATTTTATTTTGTTTACACCGTGTGATAAGTACGTAGCAACCGACAAGCGTATTTAATACACAGGGTGTTAAATTAAATAACTTGAAAAGTTAATGTTTACATTTTAGTAAAAGAGAGTGTATTATACACACTCGCGATTGGAAGACGGCAAAGTAATCTTTGCTTGATTATTTAGGCATTTTGTATTTGACTGTTATTTCAGTATGTATTATCGAATATTTTCAGTAACATTTGCCCAATAACTTCAATACATTTTGCTTAATTCCTGCTTCAGTGTAATCTGCCGAGCTAAATTAAGTAATGTTTGCTTGCGATTTTTTCCGTGTTCATACATGGAAACGTCGATAAGGAATAAAAAATATAAGAGTTACAATGGATACGCTGCAAACGTGTTTTTATTCAAGATAATAATTATGTAAGTAGCTTTTGTTTCTCGAGTAAATTGAAACTTTGACCAAAAAATTTTAATTCGATAATATTTGGAGAGCACAATGAAGGCTCATATTTCCTACTTTTGAACACTGAAAATCATCTCCTTTGGTCAGACAACGAATATGATCCGTATTTCAGTATAAAGCAAGCTTGTCCATTATCCTCCGAAACTAAATTCACAAAATATCAAAAACTTACAGTGAAAACGTTACCCCCAAAGAATCGTATATCCTTCTGATTCTAATCCCGCACCTTTCCAGCATATACAACACCTGCACTAAAACCAGCTGATAGGTATAACCAATACAAAACCAGCACATCAACGGCAACACACGTTTACATTTCCCAACGGAAATAAGGCGAAACAAAAAAAAATAATAAAAAAAACATCATCGCGATATATAACATATTTTGGTAGCAAGTATACATATGTAGGCAATCCTACTCTGACGAGAGAAGGAAATTAATGATTGGTTATAGCGCGGTCGCACTGAATCGACGTCACATTCAGATGTTTGTTTCGCGCGTCTCGAGAGAGAGAGAGAGAGGGAGTTAGTCGCACGGCCACGCCTTGTATTTCAGCGAGTTTCGTGTATCTTGCGGAGGGGAAGCGCACGTACAAGGGCTTCTTCGGGGGAACCCCTCTTGGTGTATAACCGAGAACGAGAGAGAGAGAGAGAGAGAGAGAGAGAGAGAGAGAGATGCTCGAGCACCTCGAGACTTCCGGGTGGCCGCGCGAGAGGCACAGCGGCGTCAAGCCTGAAAGAGGGTGAGATTAATAGGATTTTATTAGAACAGGATATTCGCTTCGGTTGAGTTGATCGAGTGGGGTCTTTTTAATTCGTTCTCTGTGCTCGAGTTGCGGAGTACATTATGATCTGTTGTTAATCGCGGCTTGTGATAATCTTTTCATGCGTACACGGTTTACAGACTTTTGATGAAAATATAAGTCTATATTTTTTGACAGTAATATTTTGCGTATTACTTTTAAAAAACATTTTTGTTGTTCATCCACTTTTTATTTTATTTAAAATTAAAAGTGACATTTTTCAAACAGAAACCAACGATTCCAGTTTCAACTCATTGTTCTGGGTTTTTCCTTTTTTTTCAATGCTCATTGTTTGTCAAAAACAGTTTGCTTTTCCAGAATTCCGAAAAATGTCATTCCTCTAAAAGTCCAAAGTATTTCACAGAGTGTGCCAGTAAAGGTAACTAAAGTTAATTATTTTACGGTGCGCCTTATTATATTCCATAAAGTGTACACATTTTAAAGAGGAGAACACGCGCAGCCCGCGGCTTACGGATTTTAATCAGGGCTCTCTCAGAGTTGTTTCGCGCTATCAAATAATAAACTCTCCAGCATCATATTTTGATCTCGTCGAGCCTTGCGTTTATGAAGTTACACTTGCTCTACCTCGAAACGTTTAAGTGTAAATTATAAAACATAACACAATGTCCTCGTAAACAATGATAACTCGAAAACTCCACAATCAAGGGCATTGAAAAGTTTAATTTTCAATGCTCGACACGCCAACACGAAGTTAATGAAAAATATTTTAATTACAATCGAATATGCGTATGTTCAAAATTACTTGTAGATATGAAAAATGATTCTGGCACATAACAAGAACGTGAGACAGAAAGTCAATGAACGTGAAAACACAGGAGATTGAAGGTATATAGGGTATATATGCCAGGGCTGGGAAGAACGAAGACAAATGCGAAAGGGGAAATAATTTTGTTAGGGAAATCGTGAGATTCAGCGGAGAAAAAATGCCGGGACGCCTGTTAATTTTCTTTTGGTGGCTGGTTGGTGAAAAAGTGCGATTCCCGATCCGTAAAGCAAAAACATCCGCAATTGTTTCTGGGCGGGAACGAGACTAAGCCGAGGCATTGTATAACCTCGATATTTTTTGTTGCGAATATACGCGTTTACGGGGCGCACAAATAATGATAAAGGAGAAAAAAGCATTTCCACTGCAAACACGCTTTCTTGTACTTATCCTATAATCCGCACCTGGAGAGGAGCTTACGGAAGAAGAGCTGATCGAAAAGCCATTGTGCCGTGGCGCGTGGCTTGGCCCCTTCGCGCGGAAAGAAATATATTTGCGATTGACATCGATTATTTTAAGCAAATAACGCGCAAAAGAGAGTAGTTGGTCAGGATGCAGGCGTTTCCGGTGCTAAAATGCGCATTGATGTCGGAAGGTAGTCCATATACATGTATATACATGGAGCCTCGAAAACATGATAATGTCCTACGATAGAGAGTAATAAACAATTGGTCGACGGGGGTCGAGCCGATGCAGTTGTATCTGTTGTATGCATTATTAATAGTGTGGAAATGATGTCGATCGATAGCTGCTGCTGGTGCATTTTATTTACTTTGTGTCCGCGCGTCCGCGTGCGCGTGCGATGTAACCCGCGGGCTTTGTGTATAAGCGAGCATCGCCACTAGACGTGCAACTGCACGTTGCTTTGTTATTTAGCCTCCCCCCGACAGACGACATTTTATTAACTTTTGTATTTACCAAGGCCGAACATTTTTGTTTTAATCTAGAGCTATATACTGCGCGCACATTTTGAATAAATACTCTAACTTCCTCCCACCCTATGCGCGAGCTTTTTGCTTTGTTCGCAGCATTGTTTTCCTTGTTTTTTTTTTTAATCGAACGAATACGACTAATGGAATAGTCGAAGAAAATATATTTAACTGTTGAATAAATCGAAATCAATGGCGAGGCTTGTACTATCTACATTAAGTAGAAACAGACCAAATGGTCAGACGCGCCGGGAATTGCAATTCCAACTAAATTTTGTATTTAAAAACCTTCCTCGCATATATGCACGATCGATTGTAGCAGCAGCAGCGCGGTAAATTCTATTTCGAATCCTATTTACCATATTTCAAAATTCGCGAATAGCCAAAACTGCGTGCAAAATAAAAATACATCGATACATATACGGTTTTCGGTGTGCCCGAGCCTATACATCAAGTGGTAAAAGGCCAACTGTTTGCGCTTGTTACACGACCCTCCCCCCCCCCTGCCCCCACCACCTCGCGCAAAAAAAGTTTGTCAAAAACCAAGCATTGTCAACATCCATTGGGAGGGGCGCGGCGATTGTTCGCCAAACATTCGTAATAAATTTTAATGTACATACACCGAGCCATGCAGTGTACAACATAGCGTTCCGCGCAGAATATCTTTCCACGGTATAACAATATACCATCCCGTACGTGGGTGCGGGATTATCGCGGTGCGCCTGTACAATGTCTTTCCCCTAATTTTTTTCTTCCTCGCGCGTTTCTCCATAAAACAATTTCACAAAAGATCGCAAAGACGAGCCCTTCGGTGCGCCACGGATAAAATGCGATAAGACAAGGGAGAGAGAGAGAAATAGTCGAGCAGCAGCAGCAGCAGCAGCAGAAGGGATAAGATAAGATCGCAGTCTGTAAAGCGCGAAAGACAAAAGGTTGGCGCGCGCGCGCGCGATACAACGGAAGGTATAGGGGGGAAAGGGTTGGAAGCCAAGTTCTTTTCGAGATTCGGGCGAGGGGGTAGTCTGAGGTCATCGACGACCTAAGGTAGAAAAAAAAGGAAGAGAGGAATGGGAGGAAGAAGAAGAAGAGGATGAAAGAAGAAGGCAGGAAGAGGAGGTATGCGCTGCCTCGCGCGACCCTTCCTTTCCACCCCCCCTCCACCCCCCCCCACACACACACACATACACACACATGTGTACGAGGTGCATTGCGCACATAATGGACCGCGTCGGAGGCTCAAAGTGCAGTCTGAGGAGAGTAAGGCAGAGTTACGTTACCCTTTTATGCTTCGGCTTCTCTCTCTCTCTCTACTTATACTATATAGGACGGCGCTGCTGCTGCTGCTGCAGCCGCCAACCGAGAAATTCTCTCTTTTACATGCTCTCGAGAGCACACCGGCTGAGGCTGATTCACGTTAGACCCCTCCAATCGAATATTAAGGCTAGACGCGCGCTTTCGCTCGCCGCAGCTCTCCTTGGTCTTCTTAATAATTCGGGAATTTCGTGAGCGGAGCTTTTCTTGGGGAATCGAGGACCCGTTATAGACTCGCTCTCCTTTTACGCGGCCCCGCAATCGCCGCGGCTCTAACAATAAGAAACTTCGGGGGGGCTATTGTATCGCTTATTGAAATTTTCGCGGGGACACGCGACGTGCACAGCGCGAGCTTTCCTATTATAGTAGCTAATGCATATTCGTCGACGGCTGTTTTACTTATTTGTTGGGGGCGCTGGCGAAATTGGATGTTAATAATTACAGGCGTTGCGACGTTGCACACCATTATTGGATACCTCACGCTTATACGGAAATAATAATCTTTCATTTCATAATGTTATCATGCTAATTCATTTCGTACATTGTACCAGCAGATAAACTATATATAGGCACTGCGCTTGTTCAAAAAATGAAAACGCACGCCAGGATTAAGAGGCGCCAGCAGGTTTCCGAACGAAATAATAATAAAACGTCCGGGGTGAAATGTATGATCGGCTTAAATCACGTCATGTCTTTTTTTTTCTTTTTTATAAATATAACAAGATATCTGTTGTGCATACTGCACGCGAGAGCATAAGTTACACACGCGGACATACTCGCCCTCGACCAGAGCCAACGGCTGTAGTAATGTATCCGAATACGTTTAAATTTTAATCCATAAAGTATATACGCAATTGCAACGTCAGTCCGTGTGCACATGTGTGCCCATACATATTTTGCAGGTCAGCGTTTGATCAAATGGATTATCGCGTAGTGTGCGTGTCGCACCTGATTAAAAGAGTCCGAATTACGATAATAGATGGAAAGTGAATGGAGCTGCGAGCTGGTGGTTCGTTAATTTTTTCGACTGCATTTTATTCGCGGCTTTACCCCGTTAACTCGATTAATGGAACCTTTTTCTTTTTATTTAATTTTACGAGATGAAATATTTTTCATATATATCGACCTGTGATGAAATATAACGAGATGGCACGGAATAATTTTTAACTTCGAAGGATATATTCTACTTTAATGAAGCGCTGCAGAGAAAAAAATATTAAAAATTTATAAAAAATAGATGTAGGAGCTGGTCCAACGAGAGTAGGAGCTCGCAACGTGAAAAAAACTTTAATTCACTTTAAAATTCGAAATGTTGCGAGCTTAGCAATTTTTAGTCTGAAATTTTTTTAATCAGAAAAGTAATGTATATATATATATATATGTATTATAATAAGAGGAAATCTATATGCAATCGCGGTTTTATAATTATGAGCTTAGTTAACAATCGAGCGCATATAATATACGCGTACAACTTCTCGAAATTATTGGATTAATTAAAATCAAACGAATAAGCTCCCGTGCCCACGATTCCCCAGAACGGTAGGTTGTCCTTTTTAATTAACCACGTCAGCGATTTTAATTCCTGACATTCAACTGTCCGTTTCCAGATTTTCAAATTTCAGAATAACCTCGCGAAGTCTCTCTTCTGCACATTGAATCTTCTCTTCTGGCCTTCCTCGCCATTATTCCGCAAGCTCTGCGTTCGATCAAGTTAATGCCTTTCAATTAAAAAAAAAACGAATGGATATCATGACCCCAAACCTCTCTTCCAAAATCTGTTACACGAAACTCTTTGCCGAATTCTCAATTTGAACAGTATGATATCCCACCCATAGCTCAGCCAAAAGTTCTCCTTCCAATCTTCCCCTAATATGAATAAATCAATAAATCAAATCAAATTACCGAGTTGGGGCGAAAAATCCGCGGGATTCCTTTTAAAAGCCAACGACGCGACACTCGGACAGATCTGAGATCACGCGACAGCTATTAATATCTGCCGCCCGCTACTGCCTGTACATATATATATGTATACTCTATAAAAAGTAATGGACTGGGAAATCCGGTCGACAGGGGAGAGAGCTCCGCAGGCGCGCACGGCTAATAAACTTTAACCGCATCGCCGGTCGAGCTTTCGGCGGTGCATTCAGCTCCGTAGCGTTGCTCGTCGGGGCTTGTGCAAGAAAAGAAGACAGAGAGAGAGAGAGAGAGAGAGAGAGAGTGAGAGAGGGAGAAGGTCTAGGGCAGGTGTGTGGCGCGTCTTTGGTCGGCGCGCGCGCGTCTTACCGTGTCAGAGCCTTTGCAGCCGTAGAGCGCGCGCACCTAAGTGAGTGGCCGAGCAGCTTCTTTTGCGGCTTTCGCCCTTTATTATGTAGAGGGAGGTGAAGAAGCGCCGCAGGGCCATAGAGAATGAAAGACTGCATCTCCCCGCCTGCGAAAAGAGCCTTGCATATGAACTCGACGTCTGCAGTGGACGTAGTCAAAGAGAGAGAGAGAGAACCGCGCGGACCTTTTTAACCGCTTGGTTTATCGACACTGCACGAGTGGTCGGGCGGGATAAATGGTCTTGGATTGATGAAATTTTTACGACGGCCGGATCTCACGCTGCTGATAATGCAACAACAAGAGTTAGACCTTTCGATATAGGATCTAGAGCATATGGTTCGTTCGTTGGACGGTGTAATAAAAAAAATTACTTTTGTCCATAGGCGCGAATGCACGGAGCGTATGTTGTTGTTTTTTTCTTTTTTATACGAATGTTGTCCATTTTGATAGTCCGAGCCGTTGCTGCGAATCCTCGATTTATTCGCTCATCCGTACCTCGGCGTCCAGATTTGGCAACGATTGGCTCCGCGCGCGTCTGCATAAATCGCTTTTTTCTCGATCCGTTGTTCATGCGCGTGTGCGAAAGAGCTCGATATACATAAAGTGTGCGCGCGAGCCATTTGTTAGTCTAATTTTAGCATTCTAACCGTTGACGCTGATCCACGCGCGTAAAGCAGGAGTGAAGTGGATCGTTTGCCCACGGAAAAACATATAAAGAAGGTGCTTGTGCGCGTGGGCCCTGGGGAGAGCAATAATTGTTAATCGATAAGGGGGACAACTACATTTGAGCGGGGACTTTGGCCAAGTTTAGGATCGCACTTTGATCACACTATATCAGCCGTAAAAGTTAGCGATATCGCTTCCCTCTGCGTCGCCGCCGACGAGGTTATATACTGTCGTCACTTTTATATATTCTTTCGACACTTTATTTTGCTACGTCATCGGGAAAAAAGTTATAATGACGCGCGGGGAAAAGCTTTTCTTTAAAACGTTATTGGCAGATGTTTGCCAGAAGTTTATTGGACGGGCAACGTGTGTCCGTCTATATTCTGAGCTTTCTGCCTCGTTTTACGCTTTAAGCCCATGGCTGGTGTAATGGATATTATGATAATTCTGTACTATTCAATTTCTAATTTATTTGTGATACAGTCTGTAAAAATGGATTGGTTACTGAATATCGCATTGTTGCTAAAATGTCAGCACACGTTTCCTTTGAATCTCTACGTTGAGTCAAAACTACATGTAGTCATCGTAGCGTTACTTTTTTTTATTTCCGACAATCTGTTCTCCAATATCACAGGCCCACAAAAAAAAACAAAGTACCCTGAACTTTAGTTAAGACCACCTTATTCCTACGTATTTTGACCTTCTAATCACGAATTGGAGATTAAAAATCGGGGTCATCCTGTATTCTTTCGAGATAACTAAAAAAAAACAAATTTCGAAATATCTTAAATTACTAAGTTAAAAAATGTTTTCATTATTTTAATAAGTGGTATTATGAAGTACTTAGTACACCGTTCAAAATCCATTTTGTATCACCTACAAACGATTTTTTGTCTCCGAGATATGCTGATTTAAATTTACAAAATGTATTTCAAGTAATTTCAAGTAATATACATAATACCACTTGCTAAAATAATCAAAAAATTTTTTAACTTCGAAATTTAAGATATTTCTAAATTCGTTTTTTTTTTAGTTATCTCGAAAAAACGCAGGATAACCTCTATTTTTTATGTCAAATATGTAGGAATAAGGTGGTTTTAACTGAAGTTCAGGGTACTTTTTACTGTGGACCTGTGCAATCATCCTTTGATCTCAACCTAAATAAAAAATCTATTCGAAACTGCATTGCCGTATTTCCGAACCAAATAACATCGGAACAAAACAAACGATTCGTAACAAACGGTGAATCGGCATTTTTCGTAAAATCATCTTCCAGCGCGCATAACTCGCGAGAGGAATCAAAAAGCCGCCAGGCGCGATATATAAACAGCCATTACTTTATTACAAGCGACGCGGGAGCAAATTCGGAATATAAAGTAGTGATTTTGAGGGGGAAAACGAGCTTCGCACCGCCCACTGGTAATACGTATATAGCGGCCGGAGCAGCGGCCTGGGCTGTTTTCGCGATTCCTTAGCACGTCTGGCATTTATAGCTATACCTATACCTATACATCTATGTGTGTATATATATATATATATATATATACATACATATGTGTGTGCGTGTGTGTATAGGACTAGTCGTCTGGTCTGACCGTAGGAGCACGCCTTCTACTTGCTCCCTTTCTATTTATCTATCACTCTTCTTTCCTCTATTAAATTCCCCTCCCACTCTCTCGTTTCCCCCCCCCCTCTCTCCCTCTCTCTCTCTTCCTCTTCCTCCCTCTCACTTTCTCCGATATTCTCCTCTTGTGCACCGCTGGCCTACGTGTTCTCATCTCTCCTCAACACACACACACACACACACACAC